>CAWUFW010023788.1:0-69602 GCA_963921515.1 Calotriton arnoldi | reverse complement strand
CGGAGGCGCACCTAACACCATTCGGTCGGGAAAAAGCCATGCGAAAGCCTGTTTCCCGACCGATCCGTACAGCACACCGAACGAGCAAGTACGATGCGCACAACAGCAAAGAATCCGGCCGAGCCGTACTCACCCAAACCAGGTCCTGTTCTCCGACCGAGGCGAATCCGGAAACGCCGAATCGAGTCGCACGGAAGGAAAAATGCAGCCCCGTCCGGCCGGGACAAGTACGATGCGCTTTCCGTACGCGCCGAACCCGTCGCTACGCACGGCACGTCAAAGCATCCGGGAGAGGCGCACATAAGCTCCGATTCGCGCCACAACACGATCCACGGCTCCGAGACGAACACGGCAGCGACGAGGACGACGCGAAGCGACGAGGACGAGGCGAAGCGACGAGGACGAGGCGAAGCGACGAGGACGACGCGAAGCAACGAGAAGGACGAACGACACGAACCAACCATGAATCCCTTCGTCCCGATCATACCAATATTCTACATATACTACCGGAACAGGCACGGACGCGTACGGCGCAGAAGGTAAGCCAGACACCAACCACAAAACACATACAACACGTACATGACACATCACACACACACAGAGGGATGCAGAATATACTTACACCAGCAACAGCAGCACCATAGGGGCGGGATGCCCATCACCAATGCCACATATGCACACAGGGGCCTGAATGCGCACCACCACCCCTACCCAGGGGGGGCAGGATGCCTACCACCACTACCACCCTCACCCAGGGGGGGCAGGATGCCTACCACTACTCCCACCCTCACCCAGGGGGGGCAGGATGCCTACCACTACTACCACCCTTAGCCAGGGGGCAGGTTGCCTACCACTACTACCACCCTCACCCAGGGGGCAGGATGCCTACCACTACTACCACCCTTAGCCAGGGGGGCAGGATGCCTACCACCACTACCACCCTCACCCAGGGGGCAGGATGCCTACCACCACTACCACCCTTACCCAGGGGGGCTGGATGCCTACCACCACCCTTAGCCAGGGGGGCTGGATGCTCACCACTACTACCACCCTTACCCAGGGGGCTGGATGCCTACCACCACCCTTAGCCAGGGGCTGGATGCCACCACCACCCTTAGCCAGGGGGCTGGATGCCTACCACTACTACCACCCTTAGCCAGGGGGCAGGATGCCTACCACTACTACCACCCTCACCCAGGGGGGCAGGATGCCTACCACTACTACCACCCTCACCCAGGGGGGCAGGATGCCCTACCACTACTACCACCCTCACCCAGGGGGGCAGGATGCCTACCACCACCCTTAGCCAGGGGCTGATGCCTACCACCACTACCACCCTTAGGGGGGCAGGATGCCTACCACCACCACCCTCACCCAGGGGGCAGGATGCCTACCACTACTACCACCCTTAGCCAGGGGGCAGGATGCCTACCACTACTACCACCCTCACCCAGGGGGGCAGGATGCCTACCACTACTACCACCCTCACCCAGGGGGCAGGATGCCTACCACCACCCTTAGCCAGGGGGGCTGGATGCCTACCACTACTACCACCCTTAGCCAGGGGGGCAGGATGCCTACCACTACTACCACCCTTAGCCAGGGGGGCTGGATGCCTACCACTACTACCACCCTTAGCCAGGGGGGCAGGATGCCTACCACTACTACCACCCTCACCCAGGGGGGCAGGATGCCTACCACTACTACCACCCAGCAGGATGCTACCACCACCCTTAGCCAGGGGGGCTGGATGCCTACCACTACTACCACCCTTAGCCAGGGGGGCAGGATGCCTACCACTACTACCACCCTCACCCAGGGGGGCAGGATGCCTACCACTACTACCACCCTCACCCAGGGGGCAGGATGCCTCACCACCACCCTTAGCCAGGGGGCTGGATGCCTACCACTACTACCACCCTTAGCCAGGGGGGCAGGATGCCTACCACTACTACCACCCTCACCCAGGGGGCAGGATGCCTACCACTACTACCACCCTTAGCCAGGGGGCAGGATGCCTACCACTACTACCACCCTCACCCAGGGGGGCAGGATGCCTACCACTACTACCACCCTTAGCCAGGGGGGCAGGATGCCTACCACTACTACCACCCTCACCCAGGGGGGCAGGATGCCTACCACTACTACCACCCTTAGCCAGGGGGGCAGGATGCCTACCACTACTACCACCCTTAGCCAGGGGGGCAGGATGCCTACCACTACTACCACCCTTACCCAGGGGGGCAGGATGCCTACCACTACTACCACCCTTACCCAGGGGGCTGGATGCCTACCACCACCACCCTCACCCAGGGGGGCAGGATGCCTACCACCACCCTTAGCCAGGGTGGGCTGGATGCCTACCACTACTACCACCCTCACCCAGGGGGGCAGGATGCCTCACCACCACCCTTAGCCAGGGGGCAGGATGCCTACCACTACTACCACCCTCACCCAGGGGGGCAGGATGCCTACCACTACTACCACCCTCACCCAGGGGGGCAGGATGCCTACCACTACTACCACCCTTAGCCAGGGGGGCAGGATGCCTACCACCACTACCACCCTCACCCAGGGGGGCAGGATGCCTACCACCACTACCACCCTTACCCAGGGGGGGCTGGATGCCTACCACTACTACCACCCTTACCCAGGGGGGGCTGGATGCCTACCACCACCCTTAGCCAAGGGGGGCAGGATGCCTACCACCACTACCACCCCCACCCATAGGATGGACAATGCATGACACAACCAGCACACCACAACCTAGGGAATGCAAGAAGAAGACATCCCCCCAACACCATGACAAGCGTGTGTAGACTGTGTCAAATGCCTACAACACCGAACATGACTTTGAACATACAATGTGACCCCCTAGCACATGTGCCACACAAATATGTGTGTGGCACACACAACGCAAGCAGGCCATGACCATTGTGGCAATGGGGTCCAAACCCCCATCATCACAGTGACCAAAAGGCAGGTGTGGGGTCCATAGCTGCAGCACATTTTGAACATTGTGGCAATGGGGTCCAAACCCCATCATCACAGTGACCAAAAGGCAAGTGTGGGGTCCATAGCTGCAGCACATTTTGAACATTGTGGCAATGGGGTCCAAACCCCCATCATCACAGTGACCAAAAGGTAAGTGTGGGGTCCATAGCTGCAGCACATTTTGAACATTGTGGCAATGGGGTCCAAACCCCCATCATCACAGTGACCAAAAGGCAAGTGTGGGGTCCATAGCTGCAGCACATTTTGAACATTGTGGCAATGGGGTCCAAACCCCCATCATCACAGTGACCAAAAGGCAAGTGTGGGGTCCATAGCTGCAGCACATTTTGAACATTGTGGCAATGGGGTCCAAACCCCCATCATCACAGTGACCAAAAGGCAAGTGTGGGGTCCATAGCTGCAGCACATTTTGAACATTGTGGCAATGGGGTCCAAACCCCCATCATCACAGTGACCAAAAGGTAAGTGTGGGGTCCATAGCTGCAGCACATTTTGAACATTGTGGCAATGGGGTCCAAACCCCCATCATCACAGTGACCAAAAGGCAAGTGTGGGGTCCATAGCTGCAGCACATTTTGAACATTGTGGCAATGGGGTCCAAACCCCCATCATCACAGTGACCAAAAGGTAAGTGTTGACAAAGTAAGAGGTGCAACTGCCAAACTGCATGGATGATTCCTGGTCACAGAACAACAAACACATCAGTGGCAAAGTAGTGTATGTGTCCCATTGCAACATAAATTGGGGGAGCCAAATCCTGCAGTGCAAATAAGACATAACTTTGGCCATGTGCAGACAAACAACACCCATGGGGGCTGACACCGTCAACAATCATCAATGACACAATGACAGAAGTGACCATCCGAATGCAGACCCACATATTTGCACCTATGGGCACACACATGCAGATACCCTGTGGAGACTGCAGATGTGAGGTGAACAGATACCATACCATGGCAGCAATGGGACACACAATCAACAATTAGCACCAAATGAGGGCTCCCGTCCCATCAGCCTGGTCATGGAAGTGCCAACGGAATCATCAGCACAGATCCAACACACTTGTATAGCAATGTTGCACTGACAACACAGATGAGTCCTTCCCCATTGATGCCCAAACCTGCATGTTCACTGGAGATGGCCACACGGTCAGGGAAGTAGACGAATAGAACAATGGCAGGCACAACAGATGTGCAGGGGTGGAAGCCACAGATGTGAAATTGCCAATCTAAGTAGGAAATCCCATTGCCAAATACTGAACACATGACACCCTCAGATGCTGCTATGGATGACATGGATACACCACAGGATAGGACACATTCCCCTGGACCACATGGGTTCCTGCACAGTAACACTTCATTATCATGAGACCAAATATCACCATCACTGCAGCAAGGGCATGGTTAGCATCATCTACATCATGTACATCAGAAGCAAAAGCACTAGAGAACAGAAAGTTGCTTTATTCAGCATATGTGGCATTAAAAGTAGAAGTCCGGTAGAACATAAACAAAGGCCAATGGCCAGTCCATCAACAAAGTCACAAGTGGGTGACAGTGGCAGATGCCACCCTACACATGCCTGCACAAAACCAGGGACAATCCACTAGGAGGGGCAACCGGGGGTAGGCCAGGCACCGCAGGGACAGGATCAGGGCTCACCAGGAGGAAGCAGGGAAGGGGTGGTGGGTGCTGGAGAGCCACTGACAACTGCAGTGGAGGTGTCTGACATGGTGTGTGCCGGCACAACTGGGGGCATGGCTCAGATGTTGTGGGTGCCGGCACGACTGCAGTGGACCCTGCAGATGGAGTGGACAGGTCCGCCACTGCAGTGCCCAAGTCAGACAGGGTGGTAGTGGACTCCACTGCAGTGCCTACCACCAGGGGAGGAGAATGGGGAACAGGCAAGGTGGGCTGGACAGAGGGGAGGACACCCTCACCACATCAGTGGCACAGACAAGCGCAGCGGGGGGTGTGGTGCCGGGAGAGCAAGTGGCAGGGGAGAAGGCCGGAGCCTCTTGGGGATGGTATATCTGTGGGTGGGGGAACCTGGGGCAGGGTGTGGTGGGGGCACCTGTGGAGTGGGGGCCTGAGGGATGGAGGAAGGAGACCTGGTGCTTGAGCTGCAGGGCGGCGGCGGGGTCTTGCTCTTAGCACTCCGGGGGACTTGCGGGTGGGGGCATCAGTCTGTCTGCGCCTGGGGGAGGGTGTCCGGGGGCGAGGGGCACTCTGCTCCGTGTGGGGGCTTCCTCTTCCCCTGGATGCTGGGGCAGCTGGATCGGAGGGGAAGAGGCCGAGGTCACTGAGGAAGAGGCGCTGGGTCTTTGGGGTTGCAGGTGAGGCAAGGGAGGGTGCTTTGGAGGGAGAGGCAACTGAGGACTGCGCAGTGCCCGTGGATGCGTGTGTGTGTACCAGGCCCCATCCCCTGTGAGTCTGGTTTCAGTCCCCTGACTGTGCGTGCGTGTGCGTTTAGTTTGTGGCGTGTGTGTCTGTGTGCTGGACGTGTGTGTGCTGGTGTGTGCCTGTGCCGGTGTGTGTGTGCTTGGGACGGGTAAGGTGCTGGGGAGTGTGGATGGAGCAGAGGCAGGAGGGGTGAGGGACTGTCTGAGGAGGGACACTGCTGCCGTCAGGGAGGAGTCCATGGACCTGTTGCCCCTCTGTAGGTCAGACATGCCCGATGAGATGCCCTCCATGAACGACACCAGCTGAGTCAACAGTGCGGTGTGCGCATGGAGGACACTCAGCATGGCTGTCTGCCCTACATGGAGCTGGCGAAGGAGGTACACAGACTCCTCATTCAGGGCAGCAGGGGACACAGGGGCAGGGGGTGCGGTGCCTGGGCCAAAGGAGACACGCTCCGGAACATGGGAGCCTCCACGGACCTGGGGAATGGGAGCCGATGGGAGGGCGGTGGTGGTGCTGGTGGTGGCGGGGACAGCAACACTAGCTGGGGTGTGGTGGCTGCTGACACCCGCCTCCACAAGGGAGTCATCCTCCGAGTTGCTCTGGTCCTCAGCTGAGGTGGATGGTGCTGAGGACTCCTCGGTGTGGCTCCCCTCGCCCTCCGTGCCACTGGGTCCCTCCGACCACTCCTCGGCTGCTGACCCAGTCTGGCTCTCTGGCTCCTCCTGGTCCGTGGAGCTGTCCCCTTCCGTGGCCGTGGATGTATCTGCAAACAATGGGGAAACAGACAGACATCAGTCACCTGCACCAAACGCACACACCACTGTGAGCACAGCACATTACAGAGCAAGCCCTGGCATCATTAGTTGTACATTGCTAAAAGTGCCCTAACTGAACAGGAGAAGCCAATTGTCAGTCTGATGCCAAGCATGGCACTCACATCCCACATGGCCTTGCACCCATCTGTCTGGTGTCTGTTGGATTGCAACACCCCAGTGTGGACACATGCACCAAGTACACAGTAGTTGGACAGTGCAGAGGACACGGTGTGGCATGTGGACATGCACACATCACAGCTCTTGCCACTGAGTCAGTACAGGTTTCCGGATGAAAGGGATGCCCAGAGTCAAATAGGAAATGCATGCGATGCATACCAGCGACAGACACCATGATGCACCCATGTCCTGATAGCCATCGCCACAACGGTGTGCATGTAGCACATGTCACTCCCCTGCAGGACCACCAATAAGTTGACACATGCCATGGCAGAGGCATGACTGCTAAGTCATACATCACTGTCTCAGTGATGTATGACTTGGCAGCCAGACAACAACACTATGCACTGTGTCACAATAGTAGGTCATGGGGAATGCAAGTCCTGGAGCTGCACAAGTGCACATGTACATCCCCCACACAACACATCATCTTAACCCTCATCTGTCCAGGTCATACCTATTGGACATATGGGAGACCTGTGACACTACCCTCTGAACCTGAGCCCCTCACAATTTGCTGTGAATGGGGAACAGCTGCCTGAACTTCACATTCGCATACCCCAGTCTGCACGCGCAGCTGATCAAACACCTATGTGACACACAAGTATCGTCTCCTATGGTCACATCTCCAGGGGCATGCTGAGCCCCTACCAAGAAACACCCCAGCAGTCCTGGCAACTAATCCACAGCACACTGACACAGAGGCAGACACCTGAGGGGTCAAATCACTGTGCACAATGTGTCAGCTGATACACGGGAGTGGGAGTACAGAGTGCATTGCATGGCCTGGAGTAGGCATGACTGTCCTGCTCCACATGAATGAGGGATGTGCCCTGGACAGTGGATAGCTGGCTATGTATGTGTGACACACGTAATCTGCACACTCCTGGTGCCCAAACATTGTTCCCACCCGCTGCATGGGCGTGTGCCACATACCCCAGGCACATGTGGTGGCTCAGCTCAGCAAGTGGACCGCATATCAAAGCAACACGCAGATCACATGTCCAAACCCAGGCGTTGTGTGAACAATGGACCCACCCATGATGCCCACAACAGAGTTAGGGAAACAGATGCTGTCCCCCACCTTTAGTGAAGCAAACTGCAAGGACACAGTCCCAAGTGACACAATTCCCTGAATGTAAGGGCCACACCTGGGTATCAGATGAGCAGTGGGCAGTGCACAATAGAGGGACATGGCTCCTGGACAACATGACTGCTGCACTGTGGCAGTTGAGCCAGGCCAGAGGAGGGCACAAAGCATGTAATACAGAGTTCACAGTGCAGTCTTTGACTCACCCCTCCTTGCTGCTGTCTGGCCTTCAGCTGCCCATCCAGGTCTGGAAACACCACCGCCAGGATCTGGAGCATGTGGGGGTCAGGGTCTGTGTTCCGCCCCTCCTGCGAGGAGGCGACAGCTTCAGCTGGACCCGTGCAATCCTCCGGGTCCAGCCCCGAAGGTCCTGCCACCTCTTCTGGCAGTTGCGGATCCGGCGCTTGTAGACCCCCACGGACCGGACAGCCCGGACGATGTCCTTCCAGATTTCCTGCTTCCGATGGGCATTAACCTGTCAGGATGAGAAAGTGAAAAGGCCATTACCACACATGCAACATATCCGTGCATGACACAGTTGTATATACATGTCTCAATCACAGGGGCACATGATGTACACAGGCAGTGCGAAGCTGACCATGGACAGTTTGCCAGACGTCACTACATGGTATCATTGCATGGGAAGTAAAACCATGTTCAAATGCACTGTCACTGCACCATACCTGTCCAGTGCAAGTCACTACACACTATGGGGGTGACAACTACTCAGTGAGCCTGCTAGCCAGTGGCGTGCAGACTCTCAGCCTTGCTAGTCACACAAAATGCACATTCAGAAAGGCAGTGCACAGAACACTCACCTGCTCCCCTGGTGTCCCATACAGCTTGCTGTACTGTGGAAGTAGGCTGTCCAGCAGGGCCTGGTTCTCTTCAAGGCTGAAGGCTGGGGCTCTCTCCACAGTACGTGCCATTGCAGGGTCCAGAGGGGCAGAGACAGCAGCAGTGCAGTGGCAGATGTCGTCCTGGAGCATGTAGTGCAGGCAAGTGAGCTCTCAGGGGAACAGCCAGCAATATATATGTGCTGGAGAGGCAGATACTGTCCCTTGTGTCCAAAGTGATAGGTCCAAGTCGTTTGCATCTTCTGAATCTGGCCAATCCATGGAATAGCAGCACCAAAACACGCCCACAGCATCCTTCAAATCTTCAACTTCATGACATACATGATTTTGCAACATTGTTGTGGGTGACCAACTGAATTTACAGCAACCGACTCGCTCGAAATTCGAAAACGCGTCCGTTGCCAGGCAAGCCCATTGTCAATGGGTGCGCACCGATCGGTCCATTGCGGTACAACGCGCACAGGGGTACAACGCGTACTCGCACACATTGAATGCAATGGGCCGGCCGGAGGCACCGATCGGTCCATTGCAGTTCAACGCGCACAGGGTACAACGCGTACCCGCACACATTGAATGCAATGGGCCGGCCGGAGGCACCGATCGGTCCATTGCGGTACAACGCGCACAGGGGTACAACGCGTACCCGCACACATTGAATGCAATGGGCCGGCCGGAGGCACCGATCGGTCCATTGCGGTACAACGCGCACAGGGGTACAACGCGTACCCGCACACATTGAATGCAATGGGCCGGCCGGAGGCACCGATCGGTCCATTGCAGTTCAACGCGCACAGGGGTACAACGCGTACCCGCACACATTGAATGCAATGGGCCGGCCGAGGCACCGATCGGTCCATTGCGGTACAACGCTGCACAGGGGTACAACGCATACCCGCACACATTGAATGCAATGGGCCGGCCGGAGGCACCGATCGGTCCATTGCGGTACAACGCGCACAGGGGTACAACGCGTACCTGCACACATTGAATGCAATGGGCCGGCCGGAGGCACCGATCGGTCCATTGCAGTACAACGCGCACAGGGGTACAACGCGTACCCGCACACATTGAATGCAATGGGCCGGCCGGAGGCACCGATCGGTCCATTGCAGTTCAACGCGCACAGGGGTACAACGCGTACCCGCACACATTGAATGCAATGGGCCGGCCGGAGGCACCGATCGGTCCATTGCGGTACAACGCATCACTGTACATGTGACTGGCATATGTCAGCATGCCTGTCTCAGATGGACATATGCCAGCCACAGATAGCTCCCAGGGAGTGAGGGGCACACCTACATCACGACAGCCTGTCCAAACTTTATCATAAGGCATGTAAGGATGCATTTCCTATTGTGTGTATGTTGGTGTACATGTTGTCCTGTGGGTGTCACCTGTGGGCAGCCACCCCCAGGCTGTGCACGTGTTCATGGGGACAGGATCCTGGGTGTTACGTGTACATGACCACTGTGATGTGCAACTGTTCATATCTGTGCATGTGCCATGGTCACATTTCACAGTGGTGTATGTGTATGTCATGTCACATACCCCGTGAGTCCCATGTGGGACGGTATGTTTGAGCCAGGGTGTCCCAGTGGCACAATAGTGATGGTCCTCCACAGTCTTTGTGCATGTAGTGTTTACAATGTCTCTGATTTCATGTGCACAATGGGAGACAGTCTCCACATACACGTTGTGTGTGCATGGACTCTGATGTTGTGCATGTGTGTCACAGACGTCCATGTCTGTCCTGCCGTGGCAAGTGGGGCCACTACCTGTGGGGGTCATGGTTGTTTTGCTGTGGTGTATACATGATACTCCATGTAATGCCAGTGTCCATGTGGCATTACAGGGTCCCTGGGAATGTACCTGTCGTTGAGCTGTGGTGCCTGGGGCACATCTGTCCTCACATGTCACTGTGGGGGTTATTGTGACACGGCAGCAGGAGATGGGAACTGTGACACGGCCTCATGATATCCAATGGGCCAACCTGGGACTAATTGATGCCACCTGTTGGACCGTGTTGACAGATGTTGGCCATGTATGTACCATACATGTCCTTCCGGTACTGCACACTTCATGTAGTTGTGCCTCATAATGATGTATGTTGGGATCTTGGGTGTGTTCAATGCCGCATATGTGGGGTGACTGACAATCTTGCTTACTTCTCCTCTGCACTGCAGGGCTCCTGCTGTCCATCGACCATTCCCAGACCTGGCAACGATGGTGGAACGGGACAGCATCCGACGGTACCGCTTCACCAGGCAGCTGATTGAGGATTTGGCAGTGCAGTTGTCCCCACATTTGCAGCCTGGCCGGCCGTATCCTACAGCGCTGACCCCCAAGGTGAAGGTGATGGCAGCCCTACACTTCTTTGCCACTGGTACCTTCCAACATACTGTGGCGACTGCTGGTGGGATGTCACAGACCATGTTCAGCCGTGTGCTCCGCGATGTTTTGGCGGCAATGTTGCTCTTCCTGAACCTGTACATCTATTTCCCTAGACTGCGACGACTCACTGACGTGAAGAGTGACTTTTATGCCCTGGGGAGGATGCCGCATGTAATTGGCTCCATTGATGGGACACATGTGGCTTTGGTACCACCACAGGCCCAGGAGCAGGCCTACAGGAACCGCAAGCACTACCACTCGGTCAATGCACTGGTGGTGTGTCTTGCAGACATGACCATCACACACGTGTGTGCCCGTTTCCCTGGTTCAGCACACGATGCCTTTGTGATGAGGAGTAGTCGCATCCCCAGGATGATGGCACAGATGCAGAACCAGTGTGCCTGGCTTGTCGGTGTGTACTGACTTTGTGCCATTGTGTGTGATCTGATCTGTAGTATTCCGCCCACTTTTCCAAGTCAGCTAATGTGCACTTGTCTGTCCGTAGGTGACTCGGGATACCCCAACATGCCGTGGTTGCTGACACCCTCAGGAACCCTGTGACACCAGCCCAGATGCGCTACAATGAGGCACATGGTCGGACCAGGAGAGTGATTGAGCGGACCTTTGGTCTCCTGAAGAGCCGCTTCCGCTGCCTGGACAAGACCGGAGGGTCCCTCCCATATGCCCCTGCGAAAGTGTGCAAGATTATCATCGTCTGCTGCATGCTCCACAACCTGGCAGTGCGGAAGGAGTTGCCTCTCATCCAGGATGACAATGACCAACATCCGCCACCTGTGGAGGATCCTGGCCTGGACCACGATGCCAGTGACGATGATGATGATGATGGTGATGGTGATGTCCGCACACAGCTCATCACCAACTTCTTTAGCTGAATGTGAGTATCCTGAGGTGTCATGTCAATGATGTGAGTTGGCATGATGTGTGGGTGGTGCTCTGGTGCTGTTGGAGTGTGTCCATGGGCTACTTGACTGGATGTGTGTTGCGATGTGTGGTGACAGGTGGGCTGTACTCCCCAACAGTGTTGACATGCTAACTTGGTTCTGGGTGGGTATCTTGTAACATGTATTGTGCATGAGTTTTGCTGTTCTGTCCTGTACGCCATTGCTTTTGACTGTGTGTCATTTCTGTCCTTCACAGGGTACTTTCAGATTCGTTTGGTCAACTGTGTCCACCGACGACGTGATTGCACATCCAGGCTGGTAGCTGTTGTGTCCCTACAGGTGATGTGCGCCACACCCATGGACTTCCTTCCGTCTACAGTTGTTGACTGTGTGCCCGCTGCCAGGTGGGATTACCTTGCATCTGTAGTGGTTACGGCATGTTGCAACTGTGTAATAAACCTGTGCTTCACTTTGTGATGTGCGTTGTCTGTGGTCACACATTTGACTGCCATTTGCTTACTGCACCTGTGGGCTACTTGACTACAACTGGGAATGGGTGTGGTGTCTGTGCATTGCACCGTCTTCCCTGGCAACATCAGTGTAGGCAATGAGTCAGATGGCCTAGGTGTGTATGTGTTGTGTAGCCCTGGTGGTGTGTCTCCCTCATGTGTGTCACGTTGCCTGTACTCACATGCCTGTGTTGTCCTTGCTGTTGCAGTTCGCATACACAGTGTAATTTTGCAGTTCATCATCCCCATAACAGCACCCACGTTGGAATCACGACAGAGGCAAGTATGGTGTATTAGTGTGTTTATTGTGATACATTTGTGTTAATAGTGCATAGGATGGGTAGTGCTGTACATAAATCTTGCAATCCCAAGTTCCTAGGTGAATTGAAAGTCCTGGTAGACAGGATCCCCAGTATCGGGGCCACAGTTGTCTGACACATTGGTCCAACTTGTACTCACCATGCAATGTGTGGGAGTAGTGTTGCCGTCAACAGGGTGAACAGTCTGTGCACAAAGGCGAACATCCAGAACAGGTTCAGGCTTACTGGGAGTTGCGCTTGGCCATCGGCCTCTCACTTTTCCCTCCTCGGACGACCCCTCTTCTTGGGGGGCCCCTCAAGTACAGGCTGCTGCGGTGCAGGGGACTCTCCGCCAGAGTCCTCCTCCCTCCCTGTGGCAGTTGCAGTTTGTTCGGCACCAGATGTTGTTGGCACACAGGGAGGTGTGGACTGGTTGCTGTTCATCTGGCGGAGGCATTGTAAAATGTCCCTGTGCACCGCCGTCATCTCATGCAGTGCATCCCACTTGGACTCCACGCGGGACATGTGTGAGTCCACACGGGACATGTGTGACTCCACGTGGGACATGTGGGAGTCCAAGCGGGCATGATGGGCAGCCTGCTGCTGTTTAATGTCTCTGAGGAGCCCCACTACCTGGCTGAGGTCTCCGGTGCTGGACTGGTACGCATCAGCTATGCGTACCAGTTGTGGGTCATCATGCACACCAGCAACGTCTGCAAGCAGCGACCTCTGTCTCCCACCCCTCCCACCACCCCTGCTGACATGTGCAGTGTGTGCAGTGGCACGCACAGATAACCCTGGTCCACCTTGGGGGTTGGTGGTGGTGGTGGTGGTGTCCATGGCCCCAGGTTGGTCCAGAGTCACTGTGCTGGTATTGCTCCTTGTTCTGTCCATGTCGGCAGGGATGGTATTCGTGGTGACAGTCGTTGGAGGGGTGGGTGCAGGGGTGCAGCTGGTGGTCCTGCTGGTGCTGCAGCTGGTGGTCCTGCTGGTGCTGCATGTTGACTTGCACCGGATGTGCCAGGTTGTTCTTCATCGTCCGAGGAGGACAGAGGCTGTACGACGCCAGTGAGCTCAGCATCCTCTTGAGCCTGGGACTGGGACTCCTCAGCGTCTGCTGCTGTGTCCCCATCATCACCTGTTTTTGGGAGACACAAACAATGTATGTTATGTTTCTGCAGGCATCAATGGTTGACACACATGACAGTTGTGACTGTGCCTCTGGGTGCGGGCCTGTACATTGCATTGTCCTAAGTCGTTACAGTCAGGGGTTGATATTGGTGTGGCACATTGTCCTGCATTATTTGGGCATTTCTATGTATTTTCTGGGATGTGAACATGGTCTGCATTGGTTGTGTTTGGTTGACAGCCGGCCCTCCTTCCCACCCACCCAGCCAGTCAGTTATCCCACCATGGAACGTGCTTGCGTTGCAGGGAGTGTAAGTTGTCTCTCAGGATGTCAGTCAGTGGTGTCCTGCTGTTTGTTGGTGCACATTTGCCAGCAGGGCCTTGTGCTCCCCACAGCAGTAGCCAGTGTCAGCCATCTTGTGAGTCCTTCTCCACTTCCTGTGATGTGAGCATGGTTCAGGGTGGTGTTGATGGGACAGTTGTGGGGTGAGCTATGTCTGTGACTACGACTCCCATCATGCCATTGCCTCCACCCCACTTCCCAGCATTCCCATACTTACTTGCTTTTGTGTGGAGTTCAGTGTGTGTGGGTGTTAGAGCAATGGCAAGATGGCTGACAGTGGTGTCCTGCTGTTGGTTGGTGTGCAGTACCCAGCATGCCCTTGTGCTCCCCACAACACAGCAACAGTGTCAGACATCTTTGATGGGCCTTTTCATTCTCTGTGGGATGTGCATGCGTGAGTGTGAGCTTGCTGGGCCATGTGGTGGGGGATGTAGAGCTGTGACTACGACTCCCATCATGCTATTGCCTCCACTCCCCTTCCCAGCATGCCCATGCTTCCTTCCTTTTGACTCTGCTTCCCTTTGGGGTGGGCTGGCTGTGCTGACAGGATGGCTGGGAGTGTTGTCCTGGCAGTTGTTTGGCTAGAAGTCCCAAGAGTGTCCCTGTGCTTCACACAACATAACCCAGGATGGTGGTTCTTTGTGGGATCTTGTGTTAGGATGGGGGCATTGCATTCTACCAGGTGGGTTCTGTGGAGTTTGTGTTGGGGGTGTGTGAGGGGAGGTGCTTGTGACTATGGTCAGTGCTGCAAGTCCCCCTTCCCACCCAGCTAGCCAGATATCCCACCATGGAACGTGCTTGCATTGCAGGGAGTGTAAGTTGTCTCTCAGGATGTCAGTCAGTGGTGTCCTGCTGTTTGTTGGTGCACAGTTGCCAGCAGGGCCTTGTGCTCCCACAGCAGTAGCCAGTGTCAGCCATCTTGTGAGTCCTTCTCCACTCCCTGTGATGTGAGCATGGTTCAGGGTGGTGTTGATGGGACAGTTGTGGGGGTGACCAATATCAGTGACTACGACTCCCATCATGCTATTGCCTCCACCCCCTTCCCAGCATGCCCATGCTTCCTTCCTTTGACTCTGCTTCCCTGTGGGGTGGGCTGGCTGTGCTGACAGGATGGCTGGGAGTGTTGTCCTGGCAGTTGTTTGGCTAGAAGTCCCAAGAGTGTCCCTGTGCTTCACACAACATAACCCAGGGTGGTGGTTCTTTGTGGGATCTTGTGTTAGGATGGGGGCATTGCATTCTACCAGGTGGGTTCTGTGGAGTTTGTGTTGGGGGTGTGTGAGGGGAGGTGCTTGTGACTATGGTCAGTGCTGCAAGTCCCCCTTCCCACCCAGCTAGCCAGATATCCCACCATGGAACGTGCTTGCATTGCAGGGAGTGTAAGTTGTCTCTCAGGATGTCAGTCAGTGGTGTCCTGCTGTTTGTTGGTGCACAGTTGCCAGCAGGGCCTTGTGCTCCCCACAGCAGTAGCCAGTGTCAGCCATCTTGTGAGTCCTTCTCCACTTCCTGTGATGTGGGCATGGTTCAGGGTGGTGTTGATGGGACAGTTGTAGGGGTGAGCTATGTCTGTGACTACGACTCCCATCATGTCATTGCCTCCACCCCACTTCCCAGCATTCCCATACTTACTTGCTTTTGTGTGGAGTTCAGTGTGTGTGGGTGTGAGAGCAATGGCAAGATGGCTGACAGTGGTGTCCTGCTGTTGGTTGGTGTGCAGTACCCAGCATGCCCTTGTGCTCCCCACGACACAGCAACAGTGTCAGACATCTTTGATGGGCCTTTCCACTCTCTGTGGGATGTGCATGCGTGAGTGTGAGCTTGCTGGGCCATGTGGTGGGGGATGTAGAGCTGTGACTACGACTCCCATCATGCTATTGCCTCCTCCCCCTTCCCAGCATGCCCATGCTTCCTTCCTTTGACTCTGCTTCCCTGTGGGGTGGGCTGGCTGTGCTGACAGGATGGCTGGGAGTGTTGTCCTGGCAGTTGTTTGGCTAGAAGTCCCAAGAGTGTCCCTGTGCTTCACACAACATAACCCAGGGTGGTGGTTCTTTGTGGGATCTTGTGTTAGGATGGGGGGCATTGCATTCTACCAGGTGGGTTCTGTGGAGTTTGTGTTGGGGGTGTGTGAGGGGAGGTGCTTGTGACTATGGTCAGTGCTGCAAGTCCCCCTTCCCACCCAGCTAGCCAGATATCCCACCATGGAACGTGCTTGCATTGCAGGGAGTGTAAGTTGTCTCTCAGGATGTCAGTCAGTGGTGTCCTGCTGTTTGTTGGTGCACAGTTGCCAGCAGGGCCTTGTGCTCCCCACAGCAGTTGCCAGTGTCAGCCATCTTGTGAGTCCTTCTCCACTCCCTGTGATGTGCGCATGGTTCATGGTGGTGTTGATGGGACAGTTGTGGGGGGGCAATATGTGTGACTGCGACTCCCATGATGCTATTGGCTACACTGACTTGGCCAGCATACACAGAATTCCTTCCTTTGAGTGGTCTTCACTGTGTGTTGGTGTTGTTGTGGTGGCTACATGTCTGGATGTGTTTGTTAGTTCTATTTGTGCCACTGCCTAGCTGTAGTTGTAGTTGTGTTTGTACATGTGTTGGCACAGTTGGATGTGACTTTTTTGATGGCATGTGTTGTGTTTATCTGACTGACATACACATTTTGGGATGATTCTGTTCTGGTTGCTGTGTAATTGCTATGAGTGCATGGTTTGACTCTCCCCTTGACAGTGATGTGTGTGTTTTGTGGCAGTATATTGTGTACATTTGTTGTGTACTCACCAGGCTCTGGGATGTCCTCTAGTCCATATACGCTCACTGGCGGAAGGATGGCCCGCACCTTCTCCTCCCAGGGCCTGAGGTATATTGGCTTGGCAGGAGGGCCACTGCCGGTGTATTGGCTGTTGATGTAGTCTTTCTTCAGCATGTCCCGTACCCTCCTGCGCACGTCATACCACCTGTTCTGGATGTCGGTCTTTGTGCGCCGACATGGTGATTGGGCGTTCACCCTGTTGATGATCCTCTCCCACATCTTGGTTTTCTTCGACATGGGGGTCTGTTGGACCAGTGTGCCAAACAGCTGTGGCTCCACCCTGAGGATCTCGTCTACCATGACTTCCAATTCACTATCTAGGATCTTGGGATTCTTCTTGGGGGCATGGTGATGGGTGGTGATGGTGGGTGATGTGTGTGTTGGTGTGCAGGTGAGGGTGTGTGAGTGTGTGTTTTGCTGGGTGTATGTGAGGTAGGTATTTGTTGGTGTGCTGATGGTGTGTGGCTTGTGTGAGGGATGAGCTGTGGGTGTGTGGTTGCTTTCTCTTGGGTGCTGGCAGTGGAATGGCATTTGCAAAGGCTCATGGTTGTGATTTGTGTCCTTTATATAGGTGGAGTTGTGGGTGTGTCTTTGTTCTCTGTCCCCACCCCCCCCCAGTATTTATTGGCTTGGTAATTTCTTGTTTGGCCTTTTTTTGGGTGATTTTTCCTTTGTGCTGTTTGTGTATGTTGGAAACGTTCTTGTGACCGAGTCGGACCCTGCATTGGTCTCGTACGGTGTTCTCCGTTTCGTTCACGCTGTGTTTGTGCAGTTTTATATGCTGCGTACGCGTCGGTCGCGGTGTTTTGTGTTGCTTCGGCTCGGTTTTGTATGCGTGTCGGTCGTACGGCTTGTCCTCCGTCCGACTCGCTCGTGGTTTTCGCGCCTTGCATCGTACTTTGCGGTTTGGAGTTCGCGTGTACGTTTCGGTCGGATTTGTTCCGGGTGCGTGTCGGTCGGTTGGATTCGCGTGTTTTTCCGGCCGGATTGCTGTTTTCCGTGCGGCTTGGTCGGTCGACTTGGTTTCGGTACGTGTCGGTCGGATTTTTCGCGCCTTGCATCGTACTTGGCGTGTCGTGCGCCACGGGTACGTGTCGGTCGGTATTTTTACCGGATCCGAGTCGGTCGGTGCTTTTTCCGTCCCGAATCGGAATCGACCCCTAAGTATAGCGTAAGCGATCGATCTTTTATTTACCTAAAGTGGTTGAGGGGAAGAAAACAACTCAAACAGATATTAGCAAAGTCGTCATGCCTGAAAAGATCACTGACTCCAAAGTGCAGTTTGAATATTTATTATAAGGCCAAAAACAATTGGATGTAAATACATCTCAATAACAAAGTATATAGATACAGAAAAATTAATACAGAGCCGATTTTGCGGATATAAGTAATTCGGCCCAAAAGACAAATGATTATAAATTCCAAAATTACAATGCAACACAAAATAGATGCAATATTCAGCTCTCGACTCATTGAAAGAAATCAAAATCTTTCCCTACACTACGCTATATGAGGGCCCTTCCTGTCTCTCTTCTATCGTTCCCCAATGGTGTCAGCACGTGTGACTTCCTAAGAAGTACTCACGTCAAATGGGTCGTTTAGCTTAAGGCTATGGAGCTCGCTCTAAGATGCTCCTTCTTCTTCGAAAGCTAGCAGAAGTCTGGTCTCTCTGTCCCTGCGCATCAAACAAAAAGATGGGTTTCAACCAACATTGCGTCACTTTTTCTTAAAATTTTCCATTAGACCTCTATGCAGTAGCTGGTTCTCTTTCATGAAACAAATTTAATTAATGATATCTTCTTCCAGTGGCCTTGGCTTCCAGACAGACCCGATACGCAAGGCATCCTCCCTTCTCGCTTCCAGCTATCTTCAAAGGCATTCCGGATCTCTCCTTAACTCTGAAAATAAAGATGTGTATTTTTGCACCTGCAACAGGGTGAGAACATTCTAACTTCGAACACAACAATCATTTAATTATTTATTTCTCGAGAGCAAGGAGAATTAAAACATTGGCTTTGGGCCTATATTTCAGGCAACTTAAACTAATCACAATTACGATATATAGGGAAAATGTCGTCCTGCACATTATGCATGAAGGAATCATAATACATACAAAGTTCTACTTAATTGCGTTCACTAGTTTCAACATCAAATGATTCAAATAAATGTTTCTTAATAATCAAAAACACTGCAAACAATACGGATACATGAGAGTGCGTTTAACCATGAGTATAGTGCACTCATACAAATAGAGTGCTATCAGCGCTCTATCATCCCTGTGGGGCACATCTACCCAGACCGAGTTGGTGAAAGCACTAACTACATATGGCAACTCTGGTTTTCTCAAGGTATGTGTACATGGAGGCAAACGGCCAGCCTGAGGTGCCAACCATTGGTTAGCAATCACACTGCATCCAAGGTCTCATAGATACAGTGACAATGTATGAGGCATGTAGTGAGAAAGCAGAGTGAAAAGGTCTCGGGACATGACCATGCAAAGGAGGAATTAGGTGTGCAAACGTTTGGACACACTTCTAAGTTTCTTTCTTCGATCCACTTCGTGAACAATACCACAGTCTATCGACCTGGACCTGAGAAGTGTCTAGAATAAAGAGGACTGGATGTACATACATGCTGAAATTATAGAGCCACCTCTTACACTTGGAATGCAAGTTAACTAACTGCTGTTTGAGTTTCAGGGCAGCAATGGAGTACTGGTGAGAGATGCTAGTCTCTGGTTGCACTGGAGGTCACAATGATGAGAACTGTTGGATTGTGTTCAGCATTGCACTGGAAGGGAAGGAGCCGGGATCTTTCTCATGAGCAGTAAGAGGCCCAAATGGTTGTTCTGGGAGGGATTAGCAGAATGAGCCATCTGAAAAACAGTCATTCTAATCAATACATTTGGCAAAAAATATAGCAATAATGCAGTTGTGTGCCACAAAATTCCCATTTTATACCGCAAAAATGTTGAATCAGTGCTGCAATATTCTGGGGTATCTGGAAGGAGATGCATTTTTGTCTTTCAATTTTCATCCTGAGAACTGCGACTTGCAATTTTAACAGGAGGAGAAATAAGAAATGTCACCATTTATGGGCAAAATATAATCCATTTGGAGAAAGAGAGCTTTAAGTGCTAACACAGTAAAGAGCACGAAACAAACTGCAAAGCCTCAAGGATTATTTGTTTTCACTAACCTAGAAACCATTGAAGTAGCCTAGGTAACGTCGTTACTCAAAACATCTGAAATTATTCATAATTAACTATATGTAATGAGATTTTGGCGCCTGTACATGTACAATGTTGCTGTTTGTTTCCTTCCTCATGAAATACTGCAGAACTGCATCTTTAAATCAGTTCCTCTACTTCCGCCTTCATTTTCGAATAGTATTTCCATCCTGTGAAAAGTGGTATTGTATATTATTGGAAGGAAATTAGGAAAATAGGCACTGTAACCTCATAATGTACCTTAGTCGTTTCCACAAAATAGCACACTAATTCATTCCATGTTTCCTGTGACTGTACATAATTGTTTCCAGTCCCTGTAAATGTGGATGTCTCATTATGCCCAGATATGTAGTGTGGGTGTCTGCAGGGCCTAAGGTCCTCTGCGTACTAACCCTGTACTTCTCTGCTCCTGATTTCAACAGTCGCAAACAATTCCGACATACCCGGCACTGCTGTTGCTGGGTGGGGGGTGGGGTTGGCGAGGGTGGAGTAGAGTGTATCGCTTTCTAGGACGGGCATGCGAGAGAAAACATGAGTGCATGGTTCTGTGTAAGTGCCTCATTCTGTATGGGTTTTAGTGCATGTCTCAGAGTGTGAAGGGGCGAGTGTTTGAATGTGTCCCTCTCCATCTGAAATATCCCCCATCGGTGGCCACTGAGACGCATGATTTTTGCGAAATAATCTTGCTTGATCAAATCTGCTCATAACTGTGTTATTAACAAAACAAATGATTAATGGTGTGATTTTTAGCAATTACATACACAGGGATATTTGAAGGTACAACGTGAAAATGTGCTAGAAAAGCACGAGATGTTTAGTAAAATAAAAGCTGATTAGCTGCAACGTTTAAAAATCTGTAAGCTGTAAGCTGAAAGCATGAAAATTTCATGAAGTGTTCTTATAAAGTTATAAGAGAAAGATTAGAGAAATATGCATTTAGAATCATGTATGTAGAAATATGAAATAATAATAATAAAACGCTATTAGAAAATGTTTCATGAAATGTTTATCCTATTTTCATAACAAGAGAGAAACAAATCCTATTAATGGTTTGATTAATTGAAGAGTTAGATTATACTTATGGATTCAATTAGAATAATGAATCTTTATTTCCTATTTCTTTATGTATTTCTTCTTTTTCCTTTGCTAAAATATTAATGTGTGCGTTTTATTTCCTCAGAAAATTACGAATTAAGGGGCATATTAGCAACAGGCGAAAATTATCGCTAACCGCGCTTAGCGCGCATTTTCTTAACGCTGCCTATCGCTGGATATTATCGCGGAGATAACATGCTATTAGCAAGGTTTATCTCCAATGCGATAAAATATCCAGCGATAGCGGCGAAAATGCGTGAATATCGCTGGAAATCCAGCGATATTCACGCATTAACACCATGGTGGACTTAGGCTGACAATCCACCTCCTATTCTACAAACAGGTAAGTCATGTTTTTAGCAGGTGTTAAATTCTAGCGATATTCGCGCTAGTGCGAATTTTTTATCGCTTCGCCTGCGTTGCTAATAGAGAGAAGTTGTGTTAGCGACTGTTTTCAGTCAGCTTTAGTTGGGAACGCCTACCTTGCATGTCATTAGCGATATTTATCGCTGGCATGCAAGGCGATGGGAAAACGGCCCGCTATCGCCAGAAAGCTGTCGCTAACGCCTGTTAGCGACAGCTTGCTGATAGGGCGATAAAAAAATCGCAGCTAAAGCGGCAATAAGGCCCTTGCTAATATGCCCCTATGTATTAGCAACAACAGGCGAAAATTATCGCTAACCGCGCTTAGCGCGCATTTTCTTAACGCCGCCTATCGCTGGATATTATCGCGGAGATAACATGCTATTAGCAAGGTTTATCTCCAATGCGATAAAATATCCAGCGATAGCGGCGAAATGCGTGAATATCGCTGGAAATCCAGCGATATTCACGCATTAACGCCATGGTGGACTTAGGCTGACAATCCACCTCCTATTCTACAAACAGGTAAGTCATGTTTTTAGCAGTTGTTAAATTCTAGCGATATTCGCGCTTAGCGCGAATTTCTTTATCGCTTCGCCTGCGTTGCTAATAGGGAGAAGTTGTGTTAGCGACTGTTTTCAGTCGCTTTTAGTTGGGAACGCCTACCTTGCATGTCATTAGCGATATTTATCGCTGGCATGCAAGGCGATGGGAAAACGGCCCGCTATCGCCAGAAAGCTGTTGCTAACACCTGTTAGCGACAGCTTGCTGATAGGGCGATAAAAAAATCGCCGCTTTAGCGGCAAAAAGTGCCGCTAAAGCGGCGATAAGGCCCTTGCTAATATGCCCCCTATGTTTTCTCTATAAAGGCCTCAAACCTCGCTGGAGTAATTTTCCTTTCCTTAACGTAGGCCACAGAGGAATGTATTATGTCCTTGACTATTTCTAAAAGCTGATTTATTTGTTTAGCTGTGCTTAGTGTATCACTAGGTTTTCCTCTCTATGGGCAGAATATTTCTTTCTATGAATAATTGTGTCCACTAATGTTGCAAGTCGAGGTGGAAGTGTACACAAGGACAATGAGTTAACTAATATTCTTCCTGCTTCCGAAGAGCGATGATGACATCTATTCCTAACAAAGAACTTTTAAAGAGAAGATCTGGATGAACTGACTGAGACGATGATCTCTTCAAAAATTGGACCAATGGAATCGCGTGAAATTTTGGAATTGCAACTTTAGGGAGATAGAACGTTTAGCGTTTGGGTATAATTATTACTGTGAGAAAAGAACTTGGCAGTAGCTGTTTCTATGAGAAGAGAGCCTTTGCTGCTGTACTCTCTATGCTACTCTGACTGGTTATTATCCTTGCGAATCCTGAGCGAGACTTTCTTGATACTTTGCACTTCATCGGCTGGTGATGTTGCTCAAGCTGTACCCATTCAGCCGAAGGGTTAGCAATTTCTGATTATTGCACGCTGTGCATAAGTTTTCTTAATCTACGTTCGTATGAAAACCTGTATTACATATTGAATTGAAATGACATATTCTTTGTTTCTCTCTCTCCCCCCTTAATGCTGTTATTGATTATATGATGTATTTGTCAAATGAACTGTATTTCTGTTTTGTGAACTTACCTGTAGTATTGGATAACACTGAATTTATGATACTTACGTACTTGTGAAATTGACCATTCATATTTTGAAGTATTAGATAAAGTTAACTTAATAAGTATTCAGAGTTTGTCTTTATTTGTGACATATTAGATATAATGTAAATTGTGACTACTGTTGTTGGACAGGCTTTTCCTTCATTATAGGTCCTCATGAGGGAAATAGCATCCGTCTCTTATTATCGAGTCCCTTTTAGCTCTACCAAAGATCTATCGGAGGACCTGATTATTGTAAGTGGTTATTGAGTTTCCATGGATCCAAATCCTTAGTTATGGTGAAAATCCTATTAGTGGTATAATAGGTTTAAAGTGTATGATTATAAAATTTACACCGCTTCCGCTGTAACACCTCCAACATCTCGAGCCAAGTGACGCATACTGGAACCATCACAGATAAATGAAGTCCTTAGACCGCTCTTCCTGAGTAGTGAGCACTCCTTTGATCCCCCTTCCCTAGCCTTGCAGCAGGGGTGTATTTTAATCCCTCAGCATCATCACCTTCACAATTAATGTCAGAAGCAAATATTGTAGCCTCCCCATGTGCCCTATTTATTTTACTCCACAGTTTGGTGTCCTATCTGGGCTGCAGAGGTATCTTGTGCGGTTCCACGCAATAGGGATCAATGCTTTATCGTCCTTGATACTAGGCTCCATGCTGCGGTGGGTAGGAGGGTCATGCTATAAAGGCCAACGCTACAGTGAGAGCTCAAAGCTGCACAGGATCCATGTGGCAGTGGTCTCCACCGTCCTGCAGAGATTTATGCTGCAGAGATCCATGCTGAGGCCTATTCTGCATGGTTCTTTGGTGTATGGTCCAAATTTTAATTGCTTTCGGCTGCACTTGTTTGAGCCACAGGGATCTATGCATTACAGTTGCTAGACTAGTTTGGAGAGCTCCCTTCTGCAGATGTCCATGATGCACTGCTCAATACTGCAAGCATCTTAGCTGAAGAGGTCTACGCTGCAGGGATCTATCCTGTGCGGTTCCATGCATTAGGGCCCTATGCTCTATGGCGCATATTACTAGGCTCCATGCTGCGGGAGGTCACGCTGCCAGGGCCCATGCTACAGATAGTGGTCTGTACTACACAGGATCCATGTTGCAGAATTTTCTTCTGCAATTGTCTTGACCAGTCAGCAGAGATCCATGTGATAGAATCCAAGGTGAGGCCCATTATCCATGGTTCTGTGCGGTAAGGTCCAGTGTTGCAGTGGTTTCTGCTGCAATGATTTCAGCCACAGGGTCCCTGCTTCACCAGATCTATATGAAGTTGTGAGGCTCCATGCTGCGGAGGTCCATGTTCAATACCTTAGCATCTGTGGTTCAGGGTTCCATGCTGAAGGAGTCTGTACCATGCTGAAGGGCCCTTGCTACAGACTTCCTGCTTCAGAGGTCCATGATGTGCAGGTCCAGGCACCAAAGATCTATAGGCTGGGGTTTGCGCTGTGTGATTACGTGCTGCAGAATTCCATGATGCAGAGTCCTGGATGCAGGGGCCATGCTGTAGTGTTCCTTGCTACAGGGCTGCGTGCTCTAGAGCTTGGTCCTGCAGATGTCAGAGGAGGAGAAGCCCATGCATCAGAGGTCAACGAGGCTGAGGTCTGCTACAAAGGCCGGTGCTGCATAATGGTATGCACCTGGGTTTAACACAAAATCAATTATTGCGACATGCTCACCTTTTTCTCACTATGATATCAAGCAATGACAAAGCTAATGGGCCTCACTTTTTAGACCTCTTAACATTGCCTCAAACAATTGAAAACATGTTAAAGGATGGTGACAGGATGGGTATGGGAGCAATAGAGGAACGACAGCGAGTGCTAAAGTGCTTCTGTAAAACGTAGTAGCAAGGCATCAAACAGCACTACTGGGCCATAGTTAAAATGTTAAAGGACAGCAATGGTAGTGGTGGAGGGGCAACGGAGGGGCTGGTGGGAAGCAGGTGAGGTAAAAGTCAGTGCAGGGGGAATAATGGAAAGCAGGTGGGAGAACAAGGAAGGAGCCTGAGGAAAGGAGGAAGTAATTTCTAGCTTTATGCAACCTGTACACAGTCAGAACTCTGTAACTGCTATATATTACTGGACCTGTTTTATCACACTCAGGGCAAAATTTGCTGTTGCTAGCCTCATGACGGCTCCTGCCTGGCCCATTCCTGAACCACCACCTGCCATGGCCTGACGCGGCCTTCAGAGGGTCCGCGGGGACAAGGTCATGGCATGGTTGGTAGTGGCAGCCGATGTGCTTCGCTGCACTATTTCCCAAGTGAAGCTGGGCTTGCTGAGACGCACCCAGCTTGGGTGCTGATTAACTACATGGCAGATCGGATCACTGCTGGATTGGACCGGCCCGCTGCGTGGTGAGTCCCAGGTGCACAGCCCTACTTCTAGGCTCGCTGCTGGCCAATCACCGTCTTAGGGCCCCTCCTCTGAACCCGATCCACAAGTGAGCCCCGGTGAGACCGCCCATACCCCTATGACGGTACCTGGATTGTGAGGGATCATGTGTGGCCTGATGGCATGCCCGGTCCTTTTGGCTCTCCTTGGGGGCCTGATTCCAGTCGAGAGCAGGGACCTCTGCACGCCTGGAGGCTGGGACTGGCCCAAGGATATCTGGCAACCACTGCAAGACTATCTGTTGTCTATTAATTGTTCTACAGACAGTGAAATGACAGGTTAAACACTTGCTATTTATCAAATGCTGTATCAATTGTTTTCCTATACTGCTCCATGGTACTCAATACACTGTTCTGCCTTTGCAGTATACCCCGTTTCTATAATGTTTCCTCTTTTTCTACGTCTCTTATTTATTTTCTATCATTTCTTCTACCTCCTGGTAACCTGCTGTACAACACATGTAAATGTTATTTCATATTTTAGTTCCTGGCTTCATTGTATGTCTTGTTGTTTAAAAACGATAAAAAAAGCTAAGAATTATATATATAGGGGTTGCGTGGTACTGGCAGAGCAAGATTGGTGTGGTGAAGTTTAGACCAAAGTAAATTCCAGGTTCGTAATGAAAACAAGACTTGTAATTACGATTATCATAGTAACTCAATTTTAGATTTAGGACAAGTGGGAAGTGTGTAATGAAGATGTTTGTTTATGTAAGATGCTTTGATAGCTAGGGAAAGGTTAAGTTGTTCGGGTAGCAGATTAGAAGTGGTAGAATGTGCCTGTGTGAGAGAAGAAATGTATTGTCAAATAACATTTTTCAGAAGTTCATATTTAAGAATGGAAGCAGAAGAGAGACCATATTTACTTTGAAGTTCAGATGAGGAGAAGAGTACCGAGCCCCATAATACCTGTTTAACATGAATAATGTCTGTAGCCTCACAATCTCTCTAAAGAATTGTGAGATTGGACAGGTAAATGTGTTTATTATGCCAGATAAAGGAGTCTAGAACACCTGCAATGATGACAACAACCAAGTAAGGATGGGATATAACAGAGATATAGAATGCTTAATAGTAGGAGAAGCGAAGGACTTTGGGGGTGTGTGCTATATGAGCCAAAGAATGAAAAGAAAAAGGTGAAATCATTGAATCTTCCAAGTTGTTCCACACAGGGGAAGGTGTATCTGTATCCCCATCCAGAGAGGCACAATTTATTTCAATACAAATAAGGAATGATGTTGCCAAAAATTAGGAAAATTAGCCCCTCCCAACTCTTTAGGTTTGCATAATGAAATTAATGAAATATGTGCTTTCCGTCCATTCCATGAGAATTTACCAAGCGATCTATTAAGAGATTTGAAGAACTTCAGAGGGAGCTTCACTGGCAGCATGGACAGGTCAAAACTAATGATGGGTAGCATCGTCATTTTGATTGTGTCCAATCTGCCCAACAGGACAAAAACAAGGCTGACCACTTCTCTAACATATCAAGGACTCTATGATGAGCATCAGCCACATCAATCCGAATGGTATCTGTAATAGAGGTGGAATACTTAATACCTAGATAGACATTAAATCTAAGTAGAACTTTACATAAACCCAGTGTCCACAAACATTTCCTTTAAACAATAAATATGTAAGGAATGAACTTCAGATTTTGTAATGTTTAGTTTGTAATCAGATGATTTAGAATATGTTGTTAAGAGATTGACAAAGGCATGTATAGACTCATACATAGTGAATTTAACTTCCGTTCTTTTATGTTTAAATCCATGAAAAGAGAGCAAATGATGTAAAGTATGAAGAAAAGGTTCCAAGTACAATATAAAAAGATGACAATGGACATCCTTGCTGTGTACCCCATAATAAGGGAAAGCAAGAGGATTGAATGCCAATTACAAATATAGATGTTTTAGGGGAAGAGTAAAGCAAGCTGATATATTTTAAAATGCCTGGGACAAAACCCTGCCATTTTAGCGCCTGCTTCATTAAATGGCAGTTAACACGATCAAAAGCCTTTTTCGCGTCTAATGTGATGGCAGCCACAAGTGTGGTGTCCTTTGAAGCAAGGTGTAAGATGTCAAAAAAGCTCTAGAATTGTCGGTTATATTTCTGCCCTTCACAAAATCAGTTTGATATAAGACGATCAAGTCTGGGATAAATTGATTGATTCAAAGGGCTAACAATTTTGCAAAAATCTTGCAATCTAAATTAATGAGGGAAAGGGGTCTATTCAATAGGAAAGATCTTTGTCTTTTTTTGGTATTACACATCGCATACCTTCCAAAAAGGTACAGCAAGTTTCATTATTAGAGAGAAAGTACTGGTACAAGGAGAGTAAATTAGAAAACAAAATGTGTGAGAAGCGTGAGTAGAATTCAACTGAAAAACCATCTGGTCCTGGGGTTTGTCTTTGGGTAGTTTAGCAAGGGCTATCTTCAAATTTGGTAATAGGGAAATTGTTATACAAGGAAGAAAAATATTACTAGTGTCAGTGTGCTGGAAGAGAGTAAAAGAAAGAGTCTAAGGCTTCATAAGATGGGGAATATTCTGGTGTATATACATTTTGGTAAACATTTCAATATTTCAGCATCCCTGAAGTGTGTAGTACCATTTTTAACAGTTATGTTAACAATTTTGGACTTTTGTGATTTGACCTTCAGGTAGTTAGCAAGCAACTTGCCAGCCATGTTATGCCCTTGATAAAATATAGCATTAGTTTCTAACAATGCACCAGATGCTTGTTCAGTCTATTTTTTTATTAAAATCTAGCTTCGACAGGATGAGTTGCTTCAGTGTAGTGTTGTTACTGGATGTATAATATTCGTGTTCAAGTTGTTTATTAGAGGTAAGTAAGAGTGAAGAATCTTTAAGAGCTTTTTTCTTTTTGGTTGCAGCATAGTTAATAATGTACCCTCTAACTGTTGCCTTAGAGGCGTCCCAGATGAAGTGAAAAGGAATATCGAGGTTAATGTTAGCGTCAAAGAAGTCCTTAAGGAAGAGTTCAAACTTTTCCACACATACATTATCTTTATAAGCTGTTATTGAAGCGCCATCTACTGGACCAGGAGGCTTCAAGCAACAGCTCTAGATCAATTATAACTGGTGCATGAACCTAAATTAGAATAGAGCCAATTGCAGCATTGGTTAATGTGGAGATTAAGTTAGGTGTGAAAAAAATATCATCAATCCTATATTTAGAATGGTGAGCAGGAGAGTAAAAGAAATATTCCAAAGTGTCCTTGTTGTAAACCCTCCAGATGTCTGCCAACCCCTGGAATGAATTGAATTTTCAAATGTTTTTTGCATTTTGTTGGGAACATATTTAACTGAGGATTTTCTATCAATAAAGGGATCCATACATTGGTTACAATCCCCACTAACTATAAGAATATTTTTGAACAAGACCTAATCGTGGTTGGCATTCTCTCCCAAAAGTGTACATCAATACCAGTAGGACTGTATATGCTAAGAAGAGATATTAGTGTATGATGTATAGTGAGATAAAGAAGAAGCCATCTGTCCTCTTCATATTTTTCTTCCTTCTCTACAACCAAAGGAAACGATTTGTGAAACAAGATGACAACCCTGTTCTTCTTTTGTTTAGCAGGAGAACTGAATATTGACATAACCAATTCTTTCGTAAAGAATTAATGTTCTTGTCTGAAAGGTGGGTTTCTTGTAACAGAGCAAATTTACATTGCAATCTAGATAAATGAGTAAGCACCCTTTGCCTCTTGATAGGACTATACAGACCTTTGACATTCCAGGACACAATACAAAGATTTTGTGTCATTTGTGTGAGAAGAGAAAGAAAGCGTAATAAACATTTGCTGTCAACTTATATAGACAACCCAAACAGAATCAGCAATACAGCCAATTAAACAATTAAACAATGACTGAGTAAGACTTAATTGGAGAAGTAAATTGGAAAAAAGGGGAAAGGAGTAAGAAGAGGTAAAGATGGGGGAAGGGAAAAGGAAAGGAAAGGACAGAACCTAATGAAGGAAAAGAAGATGGTAAGAAGCCAAAAAGGCTTTAACTAAATGAACAGCAAGACATATCTGTACAATATCAATGTGATATTGGGGTGGTGAAATGCATCAAAAGACAGACAGCTGACAAAGAGTCAACCAGAGGCCGACAAGGAGGCCCCCAGAGACAAATATTGAACAACTGAGATTTAGAAAGCAATAAAAGAGAACAAATACTAGGACAACATTGTAAGGAAACTAGGAACACTTACCAACATGTGAGGAACAAGGTCGGGGAGAGGGTACATGTGGAGGAGAAATATCTGGAACGGGGATCCAGGAGAGACTAAGGACGCAGGAGCGGCCCATGCAGGAAAGAGCAGTGGGGCGGTGAGGCCGGGTTGGGGGGGATTCGACAGACGACCACGAAGGAAAATTAAATAAATAATTAATTTTCCCTCGTGGTCGTCTGTCGAAATCCCCCCCACTCGGCCCCTCCACTCTTGCCTGCACAGGCTGCTGCTGTAAGGTCGCCTGTAAAAAATAAGAATACAAGATAAAGTTGATGCATTGGAAGAACTTCAACAAAAACAATAGCCACGAGCAGGTATAACAGAACACATTACGGCAGAAAAAGCAAGTCTTTCCAAGGTCCATTTCCTCTCCTTTGTGCTGAAAGATAAATTTCTTTAACTCGTCTGTGGAATTAAAAAACAAAGTACTCTCCTTGTAAGTGACCCTGAACAGGGAACGGTGTACAAGGCCATATCAGGCATTCAGCGACCGTAGGGCAGGACGAAGAGATAGAAACCCTTTTTGACGGTTAGCTGTCGCTTGAGCTACATCCTGTGCAAAGAAGATTTTCTGACCCAACCAAAGCATTTGTTTTCTCTGCTTGGCCGCCAGCAGAACCCTCATCAGATCAATAATCAAGCCGGTACACTAGAAGCGCATGAATTACCGTCTTTCTTGCTGAGTCTGGTAGGAGCCCTAGAATCTTCCTTAGCAACTTTAACACTCCAAAACAAGTGCCAGTCGTGACCTTGGTCTGGCTCTTAAAAGATAACTGAGCATCAAAAAGTATGCCTAGATTTTTTACTTTTGGTTTAGGGATCGGAGTAGGGCCCAGTTCGCAGAGGACCAAATTGAGGGCTGTTTCCCGATCACCAGGACCTCTGTCTTGTCCGCATTTAATTTCAGGAAACTAGTGTCCATCCATATTGCAAGATCTACCAAACAGAATTTGAAGTTCGCGGAGGCACTGCCATCATCTTCTGCCAGAGTGATGATCAGCTGAGTGTCGTCAGCATACGAAACGATCCTCACGCCATGGCATTCAATTACGTCAGATATCTCCATCGCGTTTATAATACACAGCATGTAAGAGTTCTACTTGCAGGGAGAGTCTGTTGATGGTCGAGTCGATCCTTGCCTACATAATTATGTGCCATCTGGCCCATTCAAGATGCTGGTGCTACAAGTACAGCTTGTCAGCTAATTTTATGGCCTAAATATACAACTTTTATTATTCTATTTTTACACATTATATACAGCAGAGTGACTTACAACTTTGGTCCTGAGGAATGCCTTGAACTCTACAGTCATATACAGCAGAAACATGTTGACCACAAGATAGGGTAATATCCATATTCCTATTTCACTATGCTTTTAATTTCTATCCATTGGGGCATTCGAATAAAGTTTTTTGCCACCCATGAGATAGTTTTACTTACGTTTTCTTTTGCACTCTGCCCCTCACTCGCCCCCATCGGTAATAGTACTACACGTGCTATAGAACATCCCTGCTCCTTTCCTACGGGAGATTCGTAGCCCACACTGGGTACCTTGCGGTCCCAGTGTGCGGAGGGGACCCTATGATGAAGTATATCACCCTAGGGGGAGTGAGGGTTCTCGTCCGTACAAAAGCAATGCTCCACATTCTCCTACATTTCTTTACCAGTTTTTACCCCCGTAAATAGTGTGAGTTGATATTCTAGTTTGGAGCAGTATGGTTAATGTTGGGTAATCTACGCTCCGTTCAGACCCCCTTTGTGTGAGATATATTCAATTACGTCTGCCAGGGGAACGGAGATTCAAGTTAAACAGGGTAGGACTCAGAGCGGATCCCTGTAGCACTCCCTGCTGGAGGGAGATAATATCTGAGGTATAGGGCTTCTGCAACACCTGAAACAAGCGCTTGTGTAAAAAGTCAGCAAGCCATTCATGAGCTCCTCCCCTTATGCCCTGTGACCACAGCTGTTCTAGCAACAAACCATGCAATACAGTGTCAAACGCTGCTATACTGTGGCCTAAAACCAGATTATGTCTCATGGAGGAGGCTGTTCTCCTCAATGAACTTCATTAGTTGAAAATGTACATGCTTTTCGCAAAGAATGGAAGCAAAGAAGTAGGCTGAAAAGTCTCTTCAGAAGGGGAACCACCATAGCATGCTTCCACTCTACTGGAAGTTGACCTGCTTCAAAGGATGAATTAAGCAGAGAGCATTGTGTAGGGGCGAGGGCGTGGAGCCCATGCACTAGAATAGCCGGGGACGCGGGGTCTAATGGGGAGCCATATTTAATTTTGGCAGCTAAGCGGCAACATATTTTCCACTGAGATGTTCTCTGTAGTGAAAGAGCCTTCTGATGAAGGAAGTAGAGTCATTCTTGCAGGAGAGTGTCTATGAATCTTAGCACTTTCTGGGTAAGAGGCATAAAGAGACGATATTTTATCAGAAAAAAAGTGAGCAATCTGATTACATCTACTGACAGTACTAGCTCTAACCGTGGACACAGCGTCCAAAGACGTGAGAGTTTGAACTAGTCTAAAAATCTTGCGGGAGGAGTTATTGGCTTCATCTATTCTCTGTATAAAGAATTCAGGTCTGAGCTAGTCTGTTCTCCTTATGGTATTCCTTCAGTGCTTGTAAGTAGATGTCTTTGTCTAGGGTACAATAGCTCTTTCGCCATTTACGTTCTAGGCGCTTGCATGACTTTTTATCTGAAGAAGGTCCTCCGTAAACCAGACGTCAGGAGGTCTGGAGCGAGAAATATTCTAAGATTTCCATGGGGCTATAGAATCTAAAGCCTCAACGATACAGGCCGAAACCTGTTGATTTGCAACCTGGGGACAGGTGTCCAAACATAGAGGCCTGCAGCTTAAGGCAGATGTAAGGGCCTCTTGAGTAATTGAGGTCCAGTTGCGAGTTTTAATAGAGTGGGCAGGAGATGGGTTCGGCAAGGGAAACGTATCAAGAATCTGAAAAGGAATGAGAGAGTGATCGGATCAGGCAAACGGAACCGGGGGAGCTACTTTGACTAAGGCGGAATTGGCAAAAATTGGGGTCAAGAATATGCCCCTGAGTATGAGTGGGTTCCTGTTCTAGCTGTTGAAAGTGAAACGTCTTTAAGTCCTCCATCAGGCTTGTGGCTAAATGTGAGGTCTGATCATCAAAGTGAAGATTATAATCTCCTAAAATTAGAAAGTTAGAATGCTGCAGAGCATATCCAGGGATGATGTCCAGAGATGATATCCAGTAGTATAATGCTATGAAAGTCTGACGTGCACCATTTAAAAGCATGGGGGAGGACCAAAAAAGTACAGGCTATGATATAGCTGTGTGCAGAGTTAAGAGTTATCATGTAGCTAGACAAGTGTGAGTGTCAGAAGCCCAAAATGGTGGCCACGGTGGCCCAATGTGAAGGGGGAAATTGCGGGAATAAAAAACAGAGTGTAAAAACCATAACACAATCTAAAACTACACCTACCCGCTCCCTGCACACTCCAGTGCCACCATGGCACGCCTCATTTTTGTAGGAGTACTAAAGGTGGCAAGGCTCCATTCGCGATCTCCGGGGCTTCGGGAGACTTAGGAGCAGGCGGCCATCTTGTGGGCAGTTCGGCCACGCCCCCCGCGATAGTCGATATTGATGAACCATTGTTTTCGCTTTTGGTACCTAAACCACAATACTGCTCTATAACACTACTTCACAGTCATGCCTTTACACCTACCTGTTAACTGTGCAAGTTTGTGGGTTTTCTAACTTGTTACAGGTGCGTCACGTAAGGAAGTCCCACAGATCAGACCCTAGCACTAGATTTGTGCTACTCTGCTCATGACCCATCTATCCTTCTGTTACTTTCTTGATTCTGTGAATCAGGACTAGGATTTTGCCATTGCAAATGACTTTTGTTTTTAGTACGTAGGTTTTACTTGAGTAGTCAACAACTTTCATGAAGAACATCCTCTGCAATGTTATATTTAATTGCCAATTGAATGCAGTCACTTTTTATGTAAATCTCTTAGCATTTGGTACATCACGTATTCACCATTATGTAGGAGGGATATTTGTCTGTGCAATAAATAAACTGGAATATAACCTTTCCTCATTTGTAAGTATGTTTTGGGGGATAATTAGCCGAAGGCTGGCATTTATATCATTCATGCTGCCAATTACTGTAGACAAAAGCAGACTTTCTGCTCTATCTGCAATTTTCCAACAATAACTATGACTGTATTGTAGTTGTCTTTGAAAGCTGCAGTGCGGCTTCCATGCCCTTACCAGTCGCCCCTCTGTTTCAGGCATGCTTGGACCGCTGTGCAAAGGAAGTATAATGATTGTCTCCCGAGTCCTGACAACAGAATTCTGACTACTGCATCTTTTTTGAGACAGAAAGAGACATAGGCAGAGAGAGGTGCAGGGGTGCAGGAGCTGCTAAGGGCTAACATGAGATGGTCTGGCCCGGTGGGAGAACTGACAATCTGCAAATTGCTTTAAGTTTAATGATTTAATGATTAACAACAGAAGCCTTTCGTTAGGGCTGTTTTTATGTGGTGAGGTAAGGCTGCTTCTTTAGGGCGCCTCTATTAAGTGGCACAAACTATAAACAAGCATTGGCAAAGCCAATAGGTCGCACCTTTTGTTAGCATTGGCAAAAGAAAAAAAGGTCATTGTCAATGCTAAACATCAACACGAAAAAATATGGCAGGCCCCATCATTATGTGTAGGTGCACATGCATCACCATGAATGCTCACATATGCTCCGTGAAATTGTGACTTTTTTTTTACTTTATGCCCAGCCCCAACGTAATGATGAACACATGCACATGTACCACGCATGTGCACCTAAGCATCATAAGCACCTTTTTTAACGTTCAACGATCTAAGATGGCAGACACCCCTTTTGAAGTGGTAAATAAAGAAAAATATTAAAAAGTGCTTGAAAGGCACTTTCTAGAGAAAAGGAAGCACGTAGCCTATTGCAGCTGCCATGCCCTCTGAAAGAAAAGCAGGACTGGAAGGGGCAGGAGATAAACGCAATAGAAGTGGGATGGGAGAGCAAGGCAATGTTGCTGAGCAGCAGTGAGGAAGGATGGACCAGGAGCAACAGATGAGCTCGAGTGGTTAAAAAAAAAAGACAAAAATGCAGGGTGGGACAGGAAGGGGTGGAGTAAGCAACAGACTAGCTGTGGGTTGGGCAAATACACATTCACTCCCTTGGAGTGCTCAAAGTAAATTGAAAAAGTAGTTCCCTTGATGGAGGCAGTGTAAGCAATACAACTTATGAAATGAGAAGGATAGTAAAGAAGCTATATTTCAGGGGAGGTACAAACACAAAAAGAGGAAGAAAACCATCCAGTAAGAAGCAAGCAAATGAGATTGACAAGAAAGTCAACCACAGATAATCTTCGAACTGACACAAAGCCCACTGTAAGTGTTGGTATTGTACGGAATAGATCTTCAGATAAGAGACAGCTAAAAGAGACAAGACACCAGAGACATAAATGGCATGAACAAATGTGTATTTAGTCAAAAACAATATACAGCTTCTCTCTTAATTTCATCATTGCTTTGTGAGTGTGCATTATTGTTTCACAGCTTAGGTCCTTCCTATTCGATTAAATGAACGGTGACAACAACCATATACTTATATGCTACAGCCCTGATGCTGCAACCTCCAGTTTTAACAACAAATTTCAGATTTTGCCTCATAGAGGAAATTAATAGGCTTCTACTCGAGGACTTAAAGCACTGAGAGAACTCTAAGTTAAACCCCGCCTCCTAAGGCTACATGGAATAAATCTCAGAAGCTGCACTACATTACAATAGATGGAGTAAGTTTGTAGATTTATATAGCGCAGCTTATCACCCGTGAGGGTATCCAGGCACTGTCCATGGGCACGGGGAGATTAAGTGATTTGTCCAGAATCACAGGATGTTGCGCCGATGCTGAGACTCGAACCCGGATCCCCAGCTCCCGAGTCGGCCGTGTAGTGATCAGCACAATGACTGAATAAACCCTCCCAGGGACTGACCTTCAGGCAATGCCCTTCATGGTCACCCTAGAAAAATACTCAACAACAAACATCAAGCACAACCTGAATCTGATCCATAAAGAACCTTCCCTCACCAGGATTACGAAGAGCCATGTCCAACAAAGTCTCTGCAACGCTGCACAGCACCTCTTCAGGGAACCTCGACATCAGCCGTCCGTCAAAGTACAGACATGGACATCCCGACTAAGAAAACAAGCATTGGCATAGCCAATAGGTCTCACCTTTGGGACCGTATAAGTATTTAGTTATGCAGCACATTATCCTTACTGCAACAACATTAACTGTTGCATGGCTAAACACTTATAAGGTCCCAAAGGCGAGACCTATTGGCTATGCCAATGCTTGGTGTTTGGAGTAGTGTGGATGTATGTGGTGTGTAGTGGAATTATGTTGCCTGTATTTCTTTAATAAAGAAGCTTTGACACTAAGATGGAAGTTGGATGGATGAGAGGAGAGACAAGGTGATGGATGGATAGGGGGGACGACGTTGGATGTATGTATGAATGATTTTTTAGCCACTTGCAAGTGTACAGGGGGGCGTTGAATCGTCAGGTAAACAAGCTGCAGGAAACCGATGGATAAATTGCTGGAACAATTTATTCCAATGGAAAATTACATCTATAAAAACATGCCCATGAAGTGCACACAGGAGGCGCAGCCAATGCTGTCATCCAGTGAAGCCGTCCAAGTGGAATGCCACTCTGAACAACAGCAAAAATCAGGGCAACAAAACATAAAATGTATTTTTTAAACCAAAAATAAACACCCACCTTGAGGAGATAAATATTGATAAAAATGTACATTCGCTGTCAGAACTGATAACAGAAGCAGAAATCCCTGTTACGGTACGTGTTTTAACGCAGGAAGCACACTCTGAAGTGCTAAAAAGAAAAAATAGCATGACCCACAATCCTTATTAAAGAGCGAGAAAGATGTTCTGTATATGGTATCAGACTACAATAATCTGCGGTATCACAAGCAGATTCCAACATTTCCAGTCTGAGGTAGACAGTACAAATAAAGTCCCTCTCTGTAACTGCAATATATTCGATATTTCGAATAAAAGTGTGCTGCCATTCTGCCTAGTTTTACAAGCAAATCATAGCGAAATGTTGAATTAGTAGACTTCAGCACAGAGACACTGCAATATGCTAACACGCCTCAGGGATGTATACTGCTACTAATAATGCCAGTTTGCTGTTATATAGCGGTTATAGCACAACAAAATGACACCCACCACGTGGTACTCACAGTTGCTCTTTGGAATGGCTGGCGACCCCTGGGATTATGCATCGCCCATCACTCCTGCTCATGAATTGGCTGGACTGCTGCCTTACAATATTTCCATTGTTTACAGCATTAGCACGCAGCAAATAGTGGCTTCTGATTGGGTCAACCAACATAAAGAGCAGTACCGATGAAGAAGAAGGACAACTGGACAAAGTGACGGGACTAAGGGCTATAGAAATTGAAGACATTCTGTGAGCTTAAAAAAACACTTATGAGTGTATGATTAGTTATTTAAGGAAGTACATCCAATTTTGTAATGCATGCAAATATGAAAAGCACGGCTCCCTTGGTATACAGAGCATCGCTGCTTCTGCAACATAACAAACTTAAAGTAGCATCTCCAGCAGCTCTGTCTGAAGTAGCCATTATGAGGGCAGCAGAGCACCCCCGCCCCCTCCCACACATCGCACTTGCAGCATGGTAGTTTTCAGCAGTGCTTGTGTTGAAAGAAGCCTGCCCGTCAGCTAGGAAAAAGAGTTCCAACAAACATTTAAAGGCTGTGTTCAAATCTTAACAGACGATCCAGCAGCTCTGTCTCAGGAATGGATCACGTGAGCAGATAGATGCCGGAGGGGGGAGGGAGGATGGGCAACCTCACACGAGCTCTACGTTTTTTTTTTAAATCTACGCTGGGAGGAAACATACATTTTAAACAGTAGTGCTTGAGAAAAACACTGTTGGCCACAGAAGTGCTGATGACCAGCTGTGGGATCACCGAGCAGCAGAGCACCCCGCCCCCTCACACACATTGCACTGGCAGCATGTTGGTTCTGAACCAAAACGAAAATAAAAGGAGTGCGAGAGATGCTCCAGCAACTCTGCATGACGCGAATGGATCACGTGAGCCAATTGATTGGGGGGAGCGAGGAAAGGGAACTTCATGCGAGCTTTGCAGGGTTTTTTTAAAGCAAATTTGCGCCCGGACTCATAGGAAATGTGAAATGTAGACATTAGTGGTCGTGAAAAGCATGGAGGCCACAGAATTGCGGATGACCAGCTGTGGGGTAATGAGAGAGTGCACCTGCACTCACCGAGCAGCACAGCACCCCAGCCCCCTCACACACTTCGCGCTCGCAGCGTGGTGGTTCTCAGTAGTGCTTGTGTTATGAGAGAAGCCTGCCCGCCCTGTGCTTCTCTTGCAGAGTCTGGAGAGCGAGCAAACTGTGCTGAGCCGGATCAAGAAGTGCATGAAGGCGGGACACGTCTCTGGGCTGGGTGAGTACTGAGAGAAAGTTCCTGAAGCGGCGTGAGAGGGAGCAAGGGGGTGGGGAGACATGGAAAGTTCTGCCGGAGAGAGATGACAGGAATGAGACGGCTAGAAGCAAAATAGGGTGGAGAGACTGAGGAGTAACGTAGAAGGAGAGAGGCGGAGACTGCAAGTGGATGAGAGAAGGATAGAAAGACAAGCAATGGCCACGCGGCCGTGAAACTGACACGGCCGCGCGGCCGCGAAAGTGAAAGTAATCGCGAGGGAAGCCAAATGGCGAGGGAAGCCATATGGCGCCTGATCGCGCGTGCACGCTCGCGTGAACGCAAGCTGGTCACCAGCAAACTGCTGTTTGCACTTCCAAAACCCGCTTACTAAAACTCTCGCCAGAGCAGCGCATGCGCTGGCTCAGGCGAGACCTAAAAAGCACAGCAGAAAAATGATGACTGGTTCAAAGATTCGCAAATCCAGCAAAATGAAATGACAAAGAGCTGAAATAGTAAAAAGATAGTCTCCGAAGACCATGAAACTCAGATGGTACGAAGCTACCTCCACTGAATACACCAAACGTACTAGGCAACTTGGCCTCCAGACTCAACAGCGGCAGAAATAGACCATGCATGCTTTTGAAATTGACACCTTCATTATAACACAGACCTTCCTGCCTTGAACCATGTGCAATTCTGTGACAAAGTATCCGTGTTATATATTTATAAACTTAAAAATGAAATGATCTATAGGAAATGAAATCTGATGTCAACATCCACCTCAAAAGAGACTGAAAGAAGATAACCTGCTTGCCTTGCCCTTCATTCTCATTCACGCTGAAAGATACAGGTAAGACGAAGTACAGCCTCAACATCCTACATAACCTCCCTTTCTCTCCAAATGTTATTAAATCCCACCACCTAGGTCTATCGCAATTCAGATAATCGATCAGTTGTTTAAAGAATGACCAGTTTTTGTCCTCCCCAAACAAGCTATTCTTTTTTTCTGCTAAAGAGTGATGCCCTCATCTTGCCAAATGAAAACATATACAGACCATTAAAATGTTTGAGTTACTGAAATAAATTCATTCCTGATTACCTCAACACTCATTTCCATCCCAACCCACTATAGACTGGGTAACCTGTGGGCACAGCTAAAACTACCCTCCCAAATATGTAACAGTACTCCGGGAGCAGCTCACGAGGTACAGAAATGTCTAGTATTGGCACTAGATCTTGATGCAGCCCTTTATGCAACAGACAACCAGATTCTATCTGTGTTTCCCATTTAACCAACTCAGCTACTACAACTGGATGCCACTATGAGTGAGTCCTGCCAGACTTCAGCGGATCCCCAGTGGCTGACTGACTGTTTGACTGTCTACCCTCATATTCACCACGGGATGTTGTTCCCAATTTCTCCATCATTTTCCTTCAACCCTCATAAAGTGACTCTGGACTCTACCTGGGTTTCACGAGCAAGTACAACAATCAGCAATTAATGCAAACCTGCCAGTCTGCCATCAAACCATAGATTGTAGAGCAGTTTCTGAACCTTAATGAAGCGAAAGAGAACTACTCTTTCTCAAGACCTCCAAACAAAACTCATCCTAGGTCAATCAAAGACTCCCAGCACTGAAATATAAGCGTCATGTTTCATAGTAAAATGACCTGTGAAGCCCAGATTGAGTTTCTGTTCGGTACATTCAACCATTTTCTTTTTCTACTCTGATATGTCCTTCCAATCAAGAGATGTACAGTGGGGTCAACCATTAACTTCCAACCTTGACTACACCAACCCACTCTACATTGGGCTACAAAGACATCCTCCAGTTTTTTCATAGTGCTGCTTGAAGACTAGTAGTTTGATTGAATCCCTGACTTTAATCACTAGCTCCATCTTCCTGCCCAGGTTCCTCTAAAGACCTGTTTCTCTGACAAATGCATTTAAGGGAAGTTTACGAATTATTCCATCACAAAACTACAGCCCTACTCCACTGGACACTTCCTCTGCACGTATAACCAAAACCTGCACCAGATCTCCTGCGTATTCCACATCTCAAGAGGTGGAAGACGTTCCACAGCCCAGAGACCATGGCCAGTCAATGTGAAACCAACGACCATCTGCAAAGAGATGAACCAACTCATTTTCATGGCAAATCTCAACCCATGAAGTACCATCAAATAATTCTGTTTTCTGAGCACTGCTATACAAGTACTATAGTTCAAGGCCATTCCATTGTGCACAACTTACAGACGCATGTAGACCCTCCCCCCCATGTATTAGCATGGCGAGATTCCCATCCAATTATGGGGCAGATTTACAAGCCCCTTGCGCCTCCTTGCGCCGCTTTTGCGTCACTTTTTTTGACACAACGGCGGCGCTGCATCTGCTCCATATTTAAATGGATGCAGATGCGTCACTTTTCTACAGGCTGCGTCGGTTTTCACCTGCGTGAAAATCGCCTGCGTCGCCTTAGATTTTAATTTATGCAAGGTAGGCATTCCATCGGAAACGCCTACCTTGAAAATGCCGCAATGGTATTTACAACTTTTTCTTTTTATGGCGCAGCTTTTAGCTGCGCTGCCAATGAGTCACAATCCCTACGCCTGCCAAACCCAGGCGTAGGGATGACACATTAGCTGTGCCCAAGGGACCACACCAGCTGTAGTGACTTGATTGCAATGTGCAATCAAGTCACGAGGTAAGTGTGCCACCTAAGGTAAGTATATGCACGTAATGTCACAATGTGTGACATTACATGCTGATGTCACACATACAAGTGGGCACTATGCCCACTTGTATGCGTCACATCCAGGACCAATATGTTTGAGTGCAAAGTGACTTTGTCACCTTTTTCCTTTCCAACACATTGGTCCCCATTCAGTAGTCGATGCGTCAGTTAAAACTGACGCATCGCCTCTAATTTTGACGCTTTGCTGGAGTTGCGTTGGTTTTCATGCCAGCTCCAGCAATGCGCCAAAAAACCCTGCGTCATGGTGCGCCGTATTGTAAATACGGCGCATCCATGGTGGCGCAAGAGTTTCTCCTGCAGGCGCAAAAAAACTGACGCATCGCTGCTTTAACGCAGCGATGCGTCACTTCTTGTAAATCTGCCCCTATATTTTTATATGTATACAGAGCTATGCTGGCTCCACTAGTTCCTCTCCTATGTCCGATTTTCATTTTTTACTTTTAAAAGGGTGGCCCTCTGACCACACTCTGTGGGAAAAAAGGTTGGTGGAGGCAGGGGTGAAAAGCCAGCAGTGACTGGCTTGTCTAGGCAAGGTGCTGGTGATGCCCACCGAGTCCATCATTTAAGTGGAGGGAATAGATATACATCTTGAGCCCTGGGTCTTGGGTCAGCAAGCTCACAATGCAACAATGCATTTTTATTATATTGATGCAAATGCAGGAGATAGATAGATAGATAGATAGATAGATAGATAGATAGATAGATAGATAGATAGATAGATAGATAGATAGATAGATAGATAGATAGATAGATAGATAGATAGATAGATAGATAGATAGATAGATAGATAGATAGATAGATAGATAGATAGATAGACACCAGTTCAGGTCATTTAAATAATGGAAGGCATAACCTGACCACAGTAGAATGGGGAATTATCCCTGAGAACTAGATGCTTGTCTTTGTCTCAAGAAGGTCTGCTCCTTTAGTAGTTCTCTACAGGAAACAAGGATTTGTGAGTTAAAAGTATTCCACATCATTCCCCCAAGTAAGTTATAGAAGTTCACCCAGCACTAAGTGCTATTTCTTTGTGTCCCCGCCCTTGTCGTCTTGCATTTATAAAGGGGAAGTGAATCAGCAAGCAGCAGAATGCAGAAATGCAAGTGAAATGTAAGGACTGGCTGTATATTTCACACTTCACTTGGAACAAAATGGTGTCTAGCTCATTCTGGGTCTGGCAAGCAGATAGCTGACAGATGAAAAATGGATGTGATGGACTTGGCTCAAATATGTTTTAGGGATGGGAAAAGTGAATGGTAAAAATATGCAGATTTTCCTGAGTGAATCAGTAGCTTTAGTAAGGCTTTTCTCTCCTTCTTTGAGCGCTGGGTCATTTTGAATTATATACTTTTTACTGGTATCAGCATATTTCTTTTTTTAGGGATTTCTGTCCTTATGTCTTTTTGCCTTGCTTCTAAAAATGAAATTCCTCAACTAAGGGCCAAAAAGGGGCTGTGTGGTGCACATTATTAAGGGGACTCTATATCATCTGGGATGTGTACAGTAATTCTTCTACATGGGATCGACAGCATGCACGCTTGGGCGAATACAGAAATGGTTTCGATCCACATATTCTCAGTACCTGGAGAATTGATGACAAATTACCTATTGATTGCCATGTAAACTTTGTCTGTAATTGAAAGGCCAGGGCTGTTAGTGATATATTTCGTCATTGGAATGACAATTCTATATTGCTAAGACTGCACATAAATATCTTTCGGCTGGGGGTGATTTGGGGCATTGAAGTTAATGTTATAATGGGGGTTCAGTGTGTGTGTATAGATGTTGGAGGGATCACTGTGTTGCATGTGATATATGGCATGGCAATACTATTGTATGCACTGCATTGTAGGATAGAAATATTATTAGTGTGCTCACTTCCAGTTAAACATGCCGTCCAAGTTAAGTACAGAATCAGATGGAGTTAAGAAAAGTAACAATATTTACACCTTACATTGTAGTACCCAGTCAATGTCAGACAATATCTTAGTAGGTCGGTATAGTCAACCCTGACATAAAACCATGTAGATAATATGGTATTGGACAAGTCATTCTCTCCCTGATCACCAGTCTCACAAAACCTAGGAATGAGGAAATCTCAATATTTTGCACAAAATACACAAAATAGAATACAATTTATAAACTAGAAAGAGGATTACTCATGTGAGGCCTTTTCACCTGGTCCATGGATAGAAATATTCTTGGGGGCCCTATACTGTCCCAAGGCTATGTCCCTGTTTCTTGGGTACTCTTGTTTGTTTTCCAACTGGCCAAGTAGCTCTTTTGTACTCCTGAGACTTCAAAGGTAGTTTGGGTGAGCATTCAATGTTTACTCTAGTGACGGGAATAGTTTAGAATTGTAAAAATGTAATAAAAGAGAGCAAAGGTCAATGCCCGATCAGTCATATAGAGTAGAACAATGATTAGTGAGGTCTGGCAGTCAACAAAACGTTTGACAAAGAAAACAAGAAGATCCTAGAACCATTTTGGCTTGAGATATGAGTGTGGCCATCTTCATAGCGCTTAGACTCTGGAATTCGGAGATCCTATCAAGTCTTGTAGGGTTTATTTTGAGTTTCATTTATCTTCGATGAGCCAGGTTTATTTGGGTGCCATACAGAGGCAAACAGTGTCAAAATAATGATCAGCATGTTACCCTATTTTTCCACAGTCTGGGGTCTCACTGATGATACCTCATTGGTCTGCGATACCAAAGGGGATGATGGACGGAGCGTTAGAGCAAATCAAACACTCACCCCCAGTCAACTGATCTGGGTTTAATCCATCATCATTCTTTAGCTCACTCCACCACCCCAGTTCAGACATGGCCATATGCAAATCAGTCTGACCCTGTGCCTCATGGGAACAGTCCAGCCCGAACTGCCAAGCCATGTCTTCCCTGGACCGGAAACAAGCATCCTGAGACCGGTTTCCGGTTCAAAACCCTCATCAGCCAGGCTATCTTGAATCCAGTGGCAAAGTGAGCAAGGGACCCACGTCTGGGCATACCCTGCCAACTGAGGGCGAACAAAGCGATACCAAAGGGGATGATGGATGGAGCGTTAGAGCAAATCAAACACTCACCCCCAGTCAACTGATCTGGGTTTAATCCATCATCATTCTTTAGCTCACTCCACCAGATCAGTTGACTGGGGGTGAGTGTTTGATTTGCTCAAACGCTCCGTCCATCATCCCCTTTGGTATCGCTTTGTTCGCCCTAAGTTGGCAGGGTATGCCCAGACGTGGGTCCCTTGCTCACTTTGCCACTGGATTCAAGCTAGCCTGGCTGATGACGGCTGAATAGCCAGAAACCGGTCCCAGGTTGCTTGTTTCCAGTCCAGGGAAGACATGGCTTGGCAGTTCGGGCTGGACTGTTCCCATGAGGCACAGGGTCAGACTGATTTGCATATGGCCATGTCTGAACTGGGGTGGTGGAGTGAGCTAAAGAATGATGATGGATTAAACCCAGATCAGTTGACTGGGGGTGAGTGTTTGATTTGCTCAAACGCTCCGTCCATCATGCCCTTTGGTATCACCTCATTGGTCTGAGCAGAAGGTGAACTGCAAACCCAAAAGTCTGCATCAAAAGTATATTCAAACCACAAAACATGGAAAGGTGGCTGGTATTTAGCACAGGGAAATGAACAAAGTGTCACATCAATAGGCATTGTGTATCCTGAGGACTCCAGGCTCATGTATAGCTGATGGGGGAACTGGAAACAGTTCAGTAGACCAGTAGAGATGCGAACCGGTCCCCGGATTCACATCAGTGTGACAAAGTAAAATGGGGCAACACTGAGGATGACACAAAAGGTTACTTACAATCCTCCAATGTCTGTATCTCTGGAATGGCCTTTGTGGTTATGTGTTTTCAGTGTTGTAGGCACCCAGGGATCTGGGAGCACCAACTGGATAACATGGCACCCACTGGGAATGAAGTGACCCTAGGCTTAGGAGTAGGATGACACCAAAAGTTGTAAGAAGTCTAACTTTGCAACAATTGTTCAAATGGTGACCTGTTAATCTGGACAAGGTCCCCATGATGGAAGGCACTGAAGAATCTCGGTGCGATGGGTAGCTCTAGCATTCCTCTCTCTAGCTCAGGAAAAGGAGATACAGGTGGAGATACAGGTACCCCAGAAAGTAAAACGAGTTTCTTTAAAGCTCACATTCTCTGTTCACCAGCAGGTTTACGCCTACAGTGTCTTCAGCACGCCATTGTGATGCTGCTGAATCATTTGTCCATCCAGGTCACGATGCGTTGCATATTATGCTGTCTCCAGGGCATCTTTTGTCTTGCGTCAGATATCAAGTATCAACGGACAGGAAAACCTGAGATTTGCAAAACTTCAATATATCAGATTCAATCAACATTGATGAATTCAACAGTTTTGCAGCAATACTAATATATCACTATTTACTGAAAGAGTATTGTGCTCCTGAATAGATGAAAACAATGGTAAAAACAAATCCCTGAAGCAAGAAACTGACATCATGAGTATGTCTGCCACATGCACTACTATGCTCAACTTTCACCAAATATATTCGATTGTGTCAGGTCGATGGCTCAACCAAAGATTATGCTGCAAACAAGTTTCAATGTATTTAGGATCAATACTTAATTACACCCACAACAACATTTTCTCTTGATAATATTGTTCAAAATGCTATGACACTTCAATGGCTCAATAGTTATCCATCTCAAACAAATATTACCAACAAATGTATTCATAATCAATTAAAAAAGGATATCCCAAAAAATGTATTTGTTGCCAGCAGGCGAAGGAGATAATCGTAACATAAATTATGTGCAAGGACCCCCACATCCCGTGAACAGTGTAGTCAAACGAATACCTTTGAGGTTTGTGACAATACAGATCAGTTTTAAATTCGTTTTATTATGCAAATATAAATCAATTCACTACATACAAAATATTTGGGACGCAAACTTTGGTTCACGCAGAAAACAAATGGTCAACGTCGAGGACCGCAGCAGGAGGAACAATGTCCGTCTTTATGGAATACCTGAGGGGCTAGAGGCAGAGGACATCGAGGGATTTCTGGCCACCTTTTTGCCTGAACTGACAGGCCTGGTGTCCCCCCAGCACTGGAGTTTCAGAGAGCCCACAGAATCCACCCTTGGTTGGACAAAGCCCGGGCAACTCCATGACCTATAATTGTTCATCTCATACATCACCAGCATGCCCGACAACTAAAAAGAAAAGTGGGCCCTTCCTTTACAAGAACTCAAAGATATTTGTAGCTTCTGGCTTTTCTAAAAAAATGATGAAAAAGTTCCTGACATTCGCTATAGACTATTCGAACCAGCCCCAATTTTGATCACCATCGACAGGAGCCACAAAGAATTTGCGGGCCCTGATGACTTAGACCATTTCCTCGCCACGCTGGAGACCGTGGACATTCAATCCAGGGTTCTCTGGTCCACTACATATGCATGTTTCCTCAGACACTACAGATGACCAGACCAACTCTACATCAGAAAGACGGCTGGGAGGACCAGGACATTTCAGGACACTCACAACTCGTTGATAAGGACAGGGACAGAGGCCGGGAAAAGTCCTGCTCAGGTTTGAAATCTTGAGCTGACTGCAGCCTGTATTACTCCTTTTCTGGTCTTTTTTGGACAGAGGCGGGGAAAGTCCTGCTCAGGTTTGAAATATTGAGCTGACTGCTGCCTGTATTTCTCCTTTTCTGTTTTTATTAACTCTCTGGGTTCATTGGGTCACGGCCATATGGTACCTCACCGGATGCATAGCGGATAAGATCCACCCTTGTCTGTGGGATTGTATTACTATGTGGGCGTGGAGAGGATTTAATTGCCCACTCTTGATGGTGTGTATTTCTTCTGGAATAGATCAGAGTGCTCCTGCTTCCTACCCCCCAGCCTAATTCTATTCACTTCACTTCAGTTTCCCGTGGTTTGACGGGCTGAGGCACACTTGTAGGTGCCGCACGGTCACATGGTTACCCTTTTCCTGTCCTTTCCTTTTCATACTAATTTTCAGGGTCAGGTGGCTTGGGGTTTTCACAGATACCACACCCTTGGGGATGCGACAGGGTAAGGGGAAACACTTGCCCTTTAAAAGTAGTTACCAATTTGCAGAATCCTTAGATTGTGTGCATTTCATATTTGTATTTCTGCCTCCTATTTATTTTGATTTTTTTGCTGTTCTCCCATCTCCTGCACATTGTACACACAGACTACGCCACACGTTCCGATAGGGACGCGTCCTGTACACCTCGTTGTATAGACCTTTGCATAGATCCACCTCCGGCACACCACTCCTCACGGCCTGCCACTAGCCACCCACACCAGGATACTGACCTCCTGCAGCTTTGCGATTGTGAGTTATGCCTTCAGACTACGCTTGGTCTCTCACAACTTGCATTTCTGACTCACTACACCAGCTGCACCATGACGACCCACAGGCGCTCTCAGTCCCTGCGACTTCTATCGCTCAATATCAGTGGTATGGTCCATTATATTAAGAGAGAAAAAGTCATCACCTACCTTGCCACGAAATAACCAGATATCGTCCTTTTGCAGGAAACACACCAGTCATAAGTGGAATCAAACAAGTTAAAACATGACTGGTGGGTGGGGAGAGTCCTCAGTGCCAGCAACAATGGCCTCACTATTACCCCTGACACCCCACGGACCCCGATGAAGCACCCTAAAAAGAGAGGGGTGGCCATACTCATTAGGAAGTTATTCCAATGCACTGTGCACAAGACTTGGGTGGTAGACAGTGGGCACTACTTTTTCACCAAGATCAGCTCAATGGGTGGGACGATGGTGCTGGGCTCAGTATATGTGCCTAATAAAGATATACTAATATTCCTCTCTTCTCTGTCCCGACTCCTCACAGAATTTGACCATACCAGGATTGTGGTGGGTGATGATTTTAATTCGGCTTTTGAACTGCATATTGACCATACGGGTGATCAGAACAAATCTAATGCTAAGGACCGTTGCTCCAACCCATAGACAAAAAATACACCTAAATCTCAAGCATCCATGGATCATGTTTGAGGATTATTTCTTACTGAATCACCTTACATTGGATGCTTTGCAGGATTGTATTTTACTGGATTGGGGTTTATCTGAACATACCTCAGTACTGTTGGTCCTAGACTTAGGTCTTGTTGTTCCGATGACCAAATGCTGGAGAATGAACATGGCGTAGTTTGAATTGCTGGCAGAGAAACAGAAATTGGCTGCTCACTTACACCAGTACCTGGCGGACAATGAGAACTCACTTACATCCCCACAGGTCTTGTGTAATGAGGAAACGTTGTCATTCGGGGTGCCCTGATGAAGTACTCAGCCATACACAAGTGTGACCCCTGGAAAAACAACTTGAATCTGCTTCGAATGAAATTGCTACCTTACCAGCAGGGAGAAAAGGTGGGCAGACTACTATCAGCACAGCTCCTTCAGCGAGAGGCACTCCTAGCTATACCAGCAATCAGGGAGGGTTCTGGTGCCCTGGTCACGTATCCACTGCTAAAAGCAGACACTTTCGCCCACCTGTCCTTTATAGCACAGAAACTCCAGATGACCCCACCATGGAAGCCACATTTCTGGAACAGATCCATCTTCCGACCCTATCAGAGACAGGCAGTTACTGGAAGGGGAAATATCATAAAATGAAATAGACACCGCCATCTCTGACATGCACCCAATTTATCCTCTATGCTGACGATATTCTCCTGACTCTTGAGGATCCGTCCTCCTCCAACTCGCCCTCATGTCACTACTAAGCTCTTTTTTGGGCTATTGGATCAAATGGGGGAAGAGTGAGGCCCTCTCTTCACTAAATGCCAAGACAAGCAAGCAGGTAATGCTTTCAGCTTCACATGGAAGACAGCAAGACTGAAGTACTTAGGGATCTTGGTCAATAGAGGTCTGGACAATATTGTCGCAGCTAATGTACAACGCTTGATGTCCATAACTTACAAGGAATTTTTTAGGTGGTCCTCTCTGCAACATTTCGCTCTGGGGTTGAGTACAAGTAGTTAAGAAGGTGGCAACCCCTCGATTTAACTACCTTTTTGGCATGTTACCGCTTCCGGTTCCCATGGGGACCTTACGTACACACAATAGCCTAATAAAATCATTTGTTTAGGCAGGCCAGAAACCACAACTGAAACCCTCGAAATAAACACCGGAATGAAAGCAGGGAGGCTACGCTTGCCGGACATTTAACTTTACTATTTGGTACAGCAGCTCTCACACCTGGTGCACCTGCTGAGGGACACTGAGCAAGAACTTTATATGGAGAATTGTGTACTTTATATGGAGAAAGCCTTAGCTACAGGGGTGGTCGTCCACCACTGTAGGCTATGTGAACATAGCAATACAAAAAGATGATGGACGGAATTCTTAACATTGTCAAACATTCACCCCCAGTCATAGATCTGGGTTAAATCCATTGTTTTTTTGCTCACAATGGCACCCGAGTTTGGCCCAGCCATATGCAAATCAGTCTTGACCCTGCTCCCCATGGAAACAGTCAAGCCCGACATGCCTAGCCAGGTCCTCCTTGGACTGGAGACAAGCATCCTGGGACTGGTTTCAGGGTATCAGCCATCAACAAGGCTACCTTGAATCCAGTGGTACAGTGAACATGGGACCCACGTCTGGGCGTACCCTTCTCATTTAGGGTGACTATTGCAACACAAAAAGAGGATGGAAAGAATGCAGAACATTGTCAAACATTCACCCTCAGTCACAGATCTAGATTAAATCCATCTTTTTTTTGCTCACCATGCCACCCGAGTTTGGACCCAGCCATATGCAAATCAGTCTTGCCCCTGCTCCCCATGGGAATATCCACCATACCACCGGAGTCAAGCTATCTTGGCTGATGAGGGGTGATACCCCGAAACAAGTCCGGGAATGCTTGTTTCCAATCCAGGGAGGACGTGACCTGGCAGTTTGGGCAGGACTGTTCCCATTGGAGCAGGGTCAAGACTGATTTCCACATAGTTGGGTCCAAACTGAGGTGGCATGGTGTGCAAAACAAAATAATGATGGACTGGGATGCGGCTCTGGGTAATTACTGGTGGCTGAGATTAATTCACGCATTCCATCCATCACCTTTTGTATATTTTCATATGTCGCCCTAAGTGGGCTGGGTATGCCCATACGTGGGTCCCATGCACACTGTCACTGGAAACACGCTATAACCAGCTGATGAGCCCATAACAAGAGTGAAACTGGTCCTGGATTGCTTGTGTTCTGGTTCAGGGAGGGCCTGAATTGGCAGATCGGGATGGACTGTTCACATTGGAGCAGGGTCAAGATTGATTTGCATATAGCTGTGTCCAAACTGAGGTGGCATAGTGTGCAAAATAACGATGGACTGGTATGTGGCCCCAAGAAATTACCAGTGGTTGAGATAAATTCAAGCATCCATCCATCACCTTTTGTACACTTTCATATGTCACCCTAAGTGGGATGGGTATGCCCAGACGTGGGTCCAGTGCACGCTGTGTCACTGGAACCAAGCTATATCCGGCTGATGAGCTCACAAGAAGGGTGAAACCGGTCCTGGATTGCTAGTGTTCTGGTTCAGGCAGGGCCTGAATTGGCAGATCGGGATGGACTGTTCACATTGGAGCAGGGTCAAGATTGATTTGCATATACCTGTGTCCAAACTGAGGTGGCATGGTGTGCAAAATAACGATGGACTGGGATGTGATCCAAGTAATTACTAGTGGCTGAGATAAATTTAAGCATTCCATCCGTCACCTTTTGTATACTTTCATATGTTGCTATGTGGACGGCATGGAGGGATTCCCACAGGACAGTAGAAGTAGATGGAACATTGCCCTGGGGTCTGTCACTGTGGTTCAATGTGTGTATAAAGATTGAGGGAAAGATAAGGTGGGCAATGTGGGGGATGGGGGTGGTGTACGGGATGAAGGAACCTTTCATTCTTTCCCAGTGCTGCATGCAGAATATGCCCTTCCCGACGTGCAGGACTGGCAATATGGATGACTGCAACACTGCATAAGGCATGCGCTAGGAGCCCCCCTGCCGCTACAGGGTTCTCCGATCAGGAAATACCTGATCACCTGGGGACAATACAAGGGCACAACTGTCAACCTGTATCAGATTCTGGTAGACAAAGCACACTCTTTGAGTACTAAAGTGTATTTGCAAGAAAGACTGGGCACTTGCTACACAGACGAAGACTGGACAGACCTTCTGGACACCCATGACCGTGCAATGCAAGAGGCCAGACTGAAGTTTGCATACTTTAAAGTGCTCCATGACTGGTACTGGAGCCCCGTAAATTGCTCAGAGCCCAGCTTGCACTCAATGACCACTGTTGGCGCTGTGCACTGCTGAACTGCAAATTATACCACATACTGTAGTATTGCTCTAGGCTCCATGGCTACAGGAAGGAAATCTGGCGTACATTACACAACACTAGCCTCTACCCTTTTATAGAATCTGCAAAGCTGACCATACTTTATGATACTACAGTGATTGCGGACTCCAGCTCCCTTTGGAGATAGTGGAAGTCAGTGGCGCTAATGACAGGTAAGATCTGCATCCTAAGGTACTGGCGCTCCCCAACTCCTTCCATGCACCTCAAATGGACGACTGAACTGTTCCACATGGCTACTTTCAAACAAGGTAAATACAATGCAGGATCAACTTCAAAAGTTTGAGTCTATTTGGGGTTCGTTCAGTGGTTAATGTGAGTCGTAGTTTCCGGTGCTCGGCACCGGCACCTAATTGTCAACACCGGCACTTATGGCAGTCTGCCAAATGGTGGGGCTGCTTGTCTAATTCAAAGATGAGCACAAGAACAGTTGTTTATTTACTGAGCATACATTACAAAATAGTAATACCTGCCGCCTAAGCCATTCTTATGGCTTTGGGGGACAAGAATAGTCCACACTGTCACACTTGTAGGAGTGCGATGGTTAGTAGTTGTGTTGGTACTATCACTGGCCATGCCGGTGTTGTGTAATATTTGGTATCCCCAGGGAATCGTGTATCCCCTGCTCTTCGGCCTACTCCGGACATCCTGCCTATTGGGCATCTCGGACGAGCCCCCAAGCAGCCCCGCCCACCCCAGGAGAGGCGAGCCTCTGCTCCAGCAGGCAGAAGCAGCAGTACACCGAGCTGAGCAGCTGAAGGAATGTGGCTGTCCGCGGCCCCCGCAGGGGGCCACCTCAGCAGGGCGGCCCTTTAGTGCCATCTTGGCACCACCCACCCGCTCTAGTGTCCAGAGGGGTCTGCGATCCCTCAGCTGGGCGCCTCCGTGACGTCCTTCCTGTGCGCCGGGGAGGGTGGGAGGGCTTATATGCCTCCCCTGCCCCTCCTGGCGGTCTCTTTGCCCAGCCACGCCGTCTGGGGAGGTCTTTCCTTGTTCCCCCCGCTGGACACGATGTCAGCTGGCTGGCTCGTTGTCTCGTTCGATCTGCTGATCTTCGTTGTTTGCGGTGAGTTTGGTGTGCCTCGGGGCCGGAGGTTGCTCACTGGCCGCGGTCCTCCTATTGGGGTCCGGCTGCTTGGCATCCATTTGGTGTCCAGGGGGAACAATTGAAAGCGTGAGTCGGGGCCCGCAGTCTGTCGGGGGCGCAGGCTCCCATCGTGGTTGAGGGCACGGATCGGTCAAAGGTTAGACATCACGTTTTGGGGGATTGAACTTCACTCTCACCACTTAGCGGTTTCTGAATCCTCAATTTAAGAGGAGTGGTGTCTTACATTCTAGTCTTGACACGAAATTTCCCCTGATGAATGACGATTGTCCGAAATGCATTGGAATTAGGAATTATCTATGGCTGGTGGCTAATTATGTGAACGGTGGCTCCGGGATCCCTCAGTATGTGCCTTCGCCGGAATGAAATGGGAATTCAAATAAATTAATTTGAATGTCCAGCAGGTGGCAGGCAAATGCTACCGAAATGCTGTCCGGTTGAATTGATGCACAGGCGTGTGACCACGGGCGAGGTGCGCGCTGAAAGCACACATTATAGATTAACGGGACGGATACATTAGCTGGGATAGTAGCTTTTAACATCCCTCTTTGGAAAATATGTCGGGAATGCATCTGTTTGTTTGAAGTGTTGTGCTTTTCTCGTAGCGAGAGCCTGGCCTGGCCTGTTATCTAACTAATTTGTCCTCGGCCCTGGAATTAACTCTGTGATGATCCCAGCAGAAGGCAAAAACAAGCCTAGCCTGTCTTACCTCTGGGAAACCGTCAATTTCCGTTTTTTTTTTTAAACTATTTTAATGTAAATAAATACGCCGCCGCATTATAAACGGGCGGCTGTAACAGAAATCTTGGGTCTGTATCGTGGTGGTATATTTTGATGTTGAGCGCTTGATTTATGTGCCTCCTGTGCATAAAGTCAATTTAGTTTCCCTGATATTTCTCTGAGTTAGTCCTCTATTTTCAGACAGGACTGTGGCTGCCCGCGCCCCGCAGGGGGCCCTCCTACAAGGGCGGCAACCCGTGTCTGCAGCCCCGTGTTGGATCCCAGCGTGGAGGCATGTTTGGTTTGGGGCACTGTAGGTCTTCCCATTGCTGGGACGGCCGTGGGGCAATCGCGTGGCGCTGGAAGCCTCGTTCATGGAGCTGGAGACGGCACGGGTGAAGTTCGAGGCGCAGGATAATGATGTAAAACGGTGGGCCTTCGCCTGTTTGGCGCCTGGAGTCAGCTCTGTGTGGTCCTCTGGGGACTGTTGTGCGCTGAACCGAGGGGGGCCCCTCACTTCCGGTCGGGTCTCCTTTCGATCGTTTAGTGCTCAGTAGAAGCGAAAGGGGTCCTGTCTGGACTGCCTGATTATCGAATACCGGGATGTGAGTAACGAGGGTTACAAGTGGAGAAGTTGTAACCTGTGGACACATGCTGCGATAGCCGTCTGTTACTTTAGGGAACTGAGAGCAATTGCTCCTGTTCGGTTTTCTTTGCCGGCGGCCACAAGCTTAATGATGGACAAGTACAACTCTACACTGATTCCTGTGCTTGGAGCGTTTCTTTGTATAACCACTTTCTATCAGATGCATTTAATTCGTTTTATAGCGCCACTCATACCTGTGTAGGGTGTCAGAGCATTTAACATCACCCAGTTTACACAGAGATAATCGATCATACGTGCTTGTGGGTGAATTTCACTTGTTGGAAGGGGATTGTAGATGAGGGAGACTTGGCATATCAGGGGTAGCTGTGTGCCGCGGTCCAGACTGTTATGTGCTGGGGATTTGTTGTTCAGGTCGGGTCACTTGAGCACTACCATGAGGTATTAAATGGGTGTTTATGCAAAGCAACGTGGGCCTTCGGCATCGCGCATTTGCTTGTTGATCATTGCCCGCCTGACGCACAGCTCGGAGAACGGTCCCCTGAGGCTGGCTTTTCCATGTGTCCAATGTATATAAGTATAACTTTCATAAGTGAGGACCCGTCAACAGTGCCCCGTTTGTAAAGGTTGTTTTATGTGCACCAAGCGAACGCTTGCAATTTGTCACTTGTCCGGAGTCGATTGTTGTATGCTTTATGTGGGGGACAACAGGGCGAGTTGTGTGCAGAGGAGAGCCTGTAGAGGCCTTTCTATGAATTTCGAGCAGTGACACGCCGGGCGCCTTCAGTCTGTGCTGCGAAAGAGGTGCTCCTAATTGTAATTTACATGATGAATAGCAATGTGCACATGTTCCAGATTGCCACGAAGTGTTATTTTATTGATGAAATTTTGAGCCGGGGGAGGGCAAAGGCAACAACTATTACCTTATGGTAATGGCGCAAGTGAATAGAATCGCACAGCTATGTTGGATCAGTGGAGGTACGCGGGTTCCTATGAAATGCTTGGCCATGCACCGCACATTACCTTCTAATCTGCATACAAAGTGCAGTACTTTTGTGGGGCTAAGCATTTTGGCCTTGTTTAGAGTAACCAGCACCCGTGCCTCAGAGACCAGCTCTACAGCATTTGGTGCGACTAGTCCCCCAAGTCAAGGGTTCAAGGCCAAGCAGGGGGGCAAGATCTTCTTACGGTGAGGAATTGGTTACTTTCCAGAGATGGCGATGCTTTGTAAAGTCATTTTGTTCGGGAAGAGCCTTAGTTATAGTTAGTAAATGGTAACGGGTGTGGAGTTACTAAATTGTTTGGCATCCGCAGATGCTTTAGCATTGCCAACCGGTAGGATCACTGCTTTTCAAAACGGAGGTTGGTTGTCCCTTTCCCATATGGGTATGGTGTGTGGAGCGGGGCATTCTGGCCTTTCCAGCGCACTTCGCCCGTGGGGAGCGCATTGGGGCACGTTTTTGGACTGGGACCTAACTGCCACATTTACTTTGGGGAAGATTAGCCTTTCGTTTCAGTGGGCGACTGAGTAGGCCCATGGGCTATATGTTGGACACATGGTATAAGTAGGCGGCCTCTGCAGGGGGTAAAACAGCCTGATTACCCAGTCAGCCGCCGCATACTCCATGAGAGCATAGTATGTTGGGCATTCACTGGGCCCTGGTTTGTATGATGTCTGGAAGAACCTTAATTGAAGATCTTGCCGCGTCGTATTGTGAAAATCACATTTGTCTGTTGGGGGCATCGCTGCTTCCGGTTACATTGGTTGGAGTTCTGGTTGGGATCTCGATCTACGCGTAGATCTACCTCGATCTCCGCGAGGGGGGCTTGTGCACATCACCGTGCAAGGAAAACGGCTCTGTCATGGCATCTTTAAAAATTATTGACTAATAATTATGCAGCACCAAGGGTGGGTTCCCTGGTGCAGACAGATTGGTAACCCTTACAAGGGGGCAATAAGGGTAGTGGGACTGGGCGAGTAAACCTTGGTCCGTGATGCAGGCCAGAATAATTGTGTGGCGGTACTAAGTACCTTTAAGCGGTCAGGTGGCACATTAGGACAGTTGTGCTGAATATGTAATGTAACTGGCGCTCATGTATAGCGTTTCAATACCTGGCATTTACATACACGTTAGATTTGTGTAATTAATATGTAATTATTAATGCGCGTTAGATTAACGCTATGAATGGCAGATCGGATCTGCCTTCAGTTGGCGTTGCGGTGTCTGCCTTGGCGGCAACCGGAGAGGGTGCCCTGGGTGGGGCAACACAATATCTTTGTTTGGGGTTGATTATTGGTGCGTTAAACCACTTTATACTGCCAGGGTGCACTAAGTGGGAAGACCACTTGGGGGCAGGGTCCCCCACTTTGGTGTACATGAATGAATAATGCCTTCATTCACTAATACCGATAAGGGGCATTGCTCCATCCTTCCTTCTCAGCAAAGTAGACCAAAGCGGTTTGTTATGTCCTTTGACTTTGAGCGGGTCAGTCAATGCTTTTCTTTCAAAGAACTATGCACGCCAATTTTAATTCAGTAGTTTGGATGGCGCATAGGTCTCACATCCATCAATATTTCATTGACTATCAGGTGACCCGCATTTAGGGGATGTCCATGGTTCTTGGCGGGGCTAAGTAATGTTTCCAGTACACAAAGACACCCGTTGCTTAAGGCCTCATTCTCCTATTGCTTCAACCTTGGTTTGGTCATACCATATTGGGGGCCAGTCACTTACACATATAAACCGTCGGTTGGCTACGTTAGAAAGACTTTTATCACACCTGAGATTATCTGGAGCCCCTATAGCTGAGAAATTCGGAGGAGAGCTGGACAGACCACTGCCTCCAGGGGGTGGCTGCCCACTGTAGCAACAGGTGGCTAGGGCATGGGTGCATGTAGCACATTTGTTAATGGTGCAGGAGGTTTATTGTTTTACTCTAGGAAACTGGGATCTCATGACCAGGTCTGTCCTTTTTGGCCGTCGGTTACCAGCCCAATGGTGGGAAAGTTCAATTTTACATTAACCCTGTGCTATGTTATGCTAAGTACAGTTCCTACCAACAACTACGGGGTTGTGCTAACTGAGCTGTAGGACGGTGGCCCGATTGACCTAGTAAGTTATGTAATCCCTGTGAGGTCATGATGAGGTTTGGGAGCACAGGGTAATGGGGGCAGATGGTACTAAGTCTCTCTTGGGTGGACGATACGAAGGGTAATTAAAATAACCTGGTATGGAGTCTCTGCTGTAGTGTGCCACTGTGGGAGTGCGGTTGGCACATTACATTTACACTGCCTCTGGGATAAGCCAAAGTCTCTGCCTAGCCACCTAGGGGGTGGGCAGGAGTCAGCCTATAGGTGCACCCCCTTCTCCTGACTAGAGAGGTGAGTTTGGCCAGGCTTAGGCGCATACCCTAGCCTGTGGATTGCTCTTGTGTAGGAGCCTGGTGAAGAGCTACGGTCAGGCTAGGATGTCTCGTGCTTTCACCGCACTGTTGAGTCCCAGTCACGAGCGGATTGTATCAGGGCGAGCTGGTTGTGGGTCAGGAAGCGCCAAGGCATCAGTAGCACTGAGCGGCCTACAGCCAGAGGTGGTATCCGATGCACGGGGCATTTGTTAGATTAGAGCCCTACTCGGAGGTACCGCCTTAAGTGCTTGGAGGTCTGTTGGCACCGCCTTTCAATGGAAGCCAAGTTCCTACTCACTTTCAATGGGACAGTCGTATGGAGAGCCCCTGGGCAGGCAGCCCGGAGCCCCGCCTCTTCACAGACGCTTCAGGCAGGGAGGGCTTCGGGGCCATACTGGGGGAGGACTGGTGGGCACAGAAATGGCCGAATGCATGGCGGCAGCGCAAGATCACCTCTTTGTAGGTACTGTGCATCTGTGACCCGACGGCGGTGAGGCAAGCGGGGTGCGCTGCGTAAGTTGTAATTGCACAAAAGGGTGAGGTGTCTCCAATAGTGGGCACAAGACATATATTGTTTCAAACCAGCTTTGATACCGTTAAGGTGTTCGCCAGGGTTTAACAATCAAAGGGGTTTGTGCAATCGTATGGTTAACGGGGGAAGTAAGTGCACACAGAACCTAGGGTAGGGACAAGTTCCTGCAGTTAAGCTCAAATGCCGGCCCGGTTAGCCATGGTAGCCTCGCTGGGTGGTGATGCTGTCAGCCAACATAGTGTCCCTAGAAATGGGGAAACAAGGTGTCAAGCCCAAAGGCTACTATGTAAAAGAACATTTGGCACGCCCAGTGACCAACAAGGATTAAAATTTAGCGGAGCAGGTAATTTTCCCCCTATGGGGGTTGCCCAAGGGGGCAGTGGGAACGTCACTGTCCCCCCTTTTCACGAATATTCTAGGTCGGGGGTTAGGTAGGACTGAGTCAATCCTGAATGTTAGACACCTTATCGCTCAGTGCGCACTGTATTACATCAGACAGATTCTCTTAGCTGGCATGCCCAGGTGGTCTCACCACAGAGGGAGCTCAGCCGGCGGAATTCCCATAAGGGATACATGGCAAGGGCAGGTGGCCCCCCTTGCTCATTGTCACATGCTGCTAGTTGACATTCCTGTGCGTCATGATTTAGAAAGCAAAGGGACGGCAAAGGTTGAGCATAATCCTCCTCGCCCGAATAGCCAAAGCGGGCAGGCAGGGCAGGTTTTGCGTGATTCAGTTAAGAACTATATTCTCTGCCCTGGTAGCCCTAGTAGATAGGCTGGTTATGGAAGCGGTCATCTACCATGGGCGATGCTGTCCCACAAATTGGGGAAGAGGGTGTTAAAGCACAAAAAATACTGGCGGGGCAGCGAGTATTGCAACTACAGGTTGCAGGAGGTGGGAGCCTACATTAGCCTCTAGGGTAATATAGCCATGGTAAAAGTAGAGTTCCCTTCAGGGAGGCCATCACATTCCTACAGGTAGTGGGAGTCAGTTGCTCTTCCCAGAGTAGGATAAATTGCTCCAAGCGGTTTTCCCAGACGCAGTTTGTCTGGATGGGGTCCCCCGGAATGAGATGGAGCAGCTCTGAACAAATTGGAGCAGACACATCTTGGTGATCCATTTAGGAGGAAATGACCTCACTGCCGTGGGTAAGGGGGCATTCTTGCAAGCAATGAAGGCTGACTTGGGTGAGATCAGCATAGACATGGTTCAATGTGAGCTCTGGTGGCCTGAGATTATTCACCGCAGAGTGGGGCACGGGCTAAGTCAAAGGAGGCCATTGAACAGCCCTGTAAGAGTGAACTGTTCAGGGCGTAAGTTTGCAGACCAGAGGGGTCTGGGCTTCATCAGACACGAGCTGATTGAGGCTAGGTCAAGGGCTACTTTGGGGTATGGATTTGTTCCCTTGACCTTGCAAGGGGCCCTGGAAATGAGAGGTGGCAAGTGAGAAGACAGCTGTCTTGAGGGCACTGGCCATCCAGGCGTACGCCTAAGGTTAAGTTGACAAACATGGGGTGCATTTGTCACAGCATGGACATGTTGCACTGGACATACAGGAGGCCCTAGAAAGCAGGTTACAGGTGAGAAATTAGCTGTTTTGGTGGGGGCCCTGGCTGCGACGGTGGCCGCCTCCAGAGCTGTGGCGGAGTTACAGGGCGATCTGGAAGCAGACTGGTACAGTAAGGGTACCTCTGCGGCAGACCGGTACAGTAAGGGTACCTCTGCACGGCACAGTAGGGGTGCCAGGGCCAAAGACCGGGAGCCTCAGGGCAGGTTCCGGGAAAACCGCGACGGCGCCCCGTTAGTCCTTCGGGCGGTTGGGGGCCTGACCAACCGGGGGTTTGCCCTGCTACGCTCCGCCCTGAAAAGGGCGTGAGTAGAACAGACCAACGTGTCACGTGATCCGGAAGAGGATCGTCTAAGGTAGCACTGACGGCGTGCCCCACAGTGCTGGCTCACCAGGCGGGCGGGGGCAGCATAGGTTGGCACAGCTGCCCCGCCCTTGGATCGCCCGTAAGATAACCCACATATTGCATACTCCTGTATGGAATAAACCTGCAGCAATATTTTCCCACTACAAAGTTGTCTTGTGTATTTATTTATTGCATGCTCAGACAAGGGGGAGATGTTGCCAATGATGGCACTATGTGGCTGTCCGCGGCCCCCGCAGGGGGCCACCTCAGCAGGGCGGCCCTTTAGTGCCATCTTGGCACCACCCACCCGCTCTAGTGTCCAGAGGGGTCTGCGATCCCTCAGCTGGGCGCCTCCGTGACGTCCTTCCTGTGCGCCGGGGAGGGTGGGAGGGCTTATATGCCTCCCCTGCCCCTCCTGGCGGTCTCTTTGCCCAGCCACGCCGTCTCCCGCCCCTCCTCTTACCCGGCGTCCTGGCTGGGGGTCAGGGTATCGTGAATGTTTAATGTTTTGCTTTTGTGTTGCAGGCGGAGTTACAGGGCGATCTGGAAGCAGACTGGTACAGTAAGGGTACCTCTGCGGCAGACCGGTACAGTAAGGGTACCTCTGCACGGCACAGTAGGGGTGCCAGGGCCAAAGACCGGGAGCCTCAGGGCAGGTTCCGGGAAAACCGCGACGGCGCCCCGTTAGTCCTTCGGGCGGTTGGGGGCCTGACCAACCGGGGGTTTGCCCTGCTACGCTCCGCCCTGAAAAGGGCGTGAGTAGAACAGACCAACGTGTCACGTGATCCGGAAGAGGATCGTCTAAGGTAGCACTGACGGCGTGCCCCACAGTGCTGGCTCACCAGGCGGGCGGGGGCAGCATAGGTTGGCACAGCTGCCCCGCCCTTGGATCGCCCGTAAGATAACCCACATATTGCATACTCCTGTATGGAATAAACCTGCAGCAATATTTTCCCACTACAAAGTTGTCTTGTGTATTTATTTATTGCATGCTCAGACAAGGGGGGGAGATGTTGCCAATGATGGCACTATGCACGAACCCCACGCTCTGCTTACAGACGCTCAGAAAGGGGTTCAGTAAAGAAATGAACTGTTTCTTTTGTTTATTCTACCGTGACCTCTGACTAGTTGAAGGGACAGCCTCAAGATGTTATTTAAATGTAAAACAAAGCAGAAAAATAAACGGAGATCTCGAATGCTCGAAAATCATTTACTTAACATATATTGTTACGTGTCAAATTATAATTTATTTAACATATATTGTTATGTGTCAAATTATCCTTTACTTAAAATATATGTTTATTTGTAGGAGTATAGTTCACGATCTTTTGTTTATTTTCAATAGTGTTTATGGACTCAGCCTTTTCAGAAGTTTGAAAAGTGTCTTTTGAAAATAATTTTACATTTATTATGTATAGCCTTGTGAACAAAGTGGATCAGGTTAGGGGGACAGGCTTTCTCCGTAATTTGGACATTTTCTGGAAAGATGACCTTCGAATTACTTTACTAATCTTCCACTTGAGAGGTGTGAGGAATTACACTTAAAAGCAAGCTTAGCTTCATGTCCAGGCCATGTTAAGTTTCGGTGTGTGTGGTCTTGTGCTTCGGAAGGCAGATGTTTAGAACAAGCATTTGCAATGAAATAGATCTAACATTTTTTTTTGTTACAGCTAGTGGCATTGAAATGGAAATGTTTTTAACAGTTATGACTTTTGTATTAGCAATGTAGAGGCAATAGAAATTGATAAATCCTTTTTTACATTACTGATGGCAACCTTGTTTGTGGCACTGAGGCGATTCACTGTTGGGGTTAAAAAGGCCACTAATGTAAATTTGTCTGATATGCTGACTATTACAACAGTAATAACAGTAGCGTGTGATGCGAGCAGCAACTGCCAATATAACAGTCCAGTTCCATATAGTGCCGCTTAACACTGGTATACAGATTAATCTAAGCACTCCCGGGGTCCAATGTTTGTCAGAGAACGGGGACAAAGGGATGATAGGCGATTTGGCCAGGGTCACACAGTTTGACTATGCGATCAATAAAAGCGGTGTGTGGCAGAAGGCTAAGGCAAGGTGTGAAGGGAGCACTTACGGCTATGTATTGGAGGAAGAGAAGAGGTAAAAACATAAATAGCGATTTGCCACACGTAATACACATGGTTGCTTTAATTAAAAGCTCTTCCTTGTTTTTAGGTAGTAGGAAACAACGGATAAACAGTGTCAAAGTGAAGTAAGCCAGGACTGTAGTTTCCTCATCCCACATGTGAGAATTTCTCCATAGAACAAATTCTAAATGGGGTACAGGGAGAGGTTGTGAAGGAGCAGCAACGAAGGGCAATATATGGGATCAGTCCTGGAGGGGGAGAATGTGGTTTATCTGCGGCTGCCTTATGCCAGGTACTTGCAGCCCATGCGCCCTGGCACTGACTGGCCGCTGGACACAGGGCCAGCAGTGTTTAAAAAACAACCCCTAACGCTCCTGCCTGGCCTCCGCAGTGATACCAGATGCCCACAAGGGCACCATGGGGTGCAGAGCACCTCACTAGTGTCCGATGCCCGTCCTCATCTTGGCAGCAGTGCCACCCCTCCCCACGGCTCCCCTCTGGCTGCAGTGGGCACGGTTTGATCTGCTGCAAGTGTGTGTCTGCATGTGTGTCTGCGTTCATGTGTGTGTGTGTGAGAGAGGCAGTCTGTGTGTTTGTTTCTGTCTGTCTATGTTTCTGTGTGTATGTAGCTTTTTAAACAAACTAGGTGAAGCGGCAGAGAATACAAAACGGATGGAAGCAGCAGGAGCTGCAGGCTTGTCTGGGCAGATGGAGGGCTCACTTGCAGGCATGTACGAACAATGCAAGCAGCATTCCAGCTTGAGGGAGAGAGCAGCAGAAGGGGGGAGAAGCAGAAACAGAGAAGGAGGGGTGGAAAGAAAAAGCAGCATGGCACAGACGGCATGCTGCACTGCTTACTAAAAGCATACAATATTGTAAAAAAATAAAGAGTTTGGCGAGCCACGCCTTTATTTTATTTAGAGCAGCTCAAAAACTCTGTTGGGCATTCTGCAAGCCCTGCCTCGCCCCACTCCAAAAAGCGTGGCACGCCAAAATCTAGTTTTCAATATTTTATGCTTTTAGTAAGCAGCGCAGCATGCCGCCTGTGCCGCGCTGCTTATTAAAAGCATAAAATATTGAAAAAATAGTTTGGCAAGCCGGGCTTTTCGTTGGGAGTGGGGCGATGCTTATGGAGATGAAGGCGAAAGGGCGAGACAGGGCTTGCAGATTGCCCAACAGAGTTGGTCGAGCAGCTCTGAATAAAATAAAGGCGCAGCTCGCCAAACTCTTTTTTTTCAATATTTTAGGCTTTTAGTAAGCATCACTGCATGCCACCTGTGCCGCGCTGCTTATTAAAAGTATAAAATATTACAAAAATAGAGTTTGGCGAGCCACGCTTTTCGTTGGGAGTGGGCTGATGTAGGAAGCTGGCTCTGTATATACTATACCAAAGTGAGGTATAGTGTGCACAGAGTCCAGTGGAACCCAAAAGGTACGCAGAGGTAAAGTAGATAGCACCTCACTCTCTATTTTTGGTAGTGTGGTCGAGCAGTAAGGCAGTATCAGAGGAGAGTGTTAAGCATTTATTGTACACACTCAATCAGCAAATGATTTCACACACTCAAAGACTGAACTTCAGACCAATTGTTTTTGTATAAAAATATTCTTTTAGTTATTTTATTTTCTAGCACCAAGCAAGCCTGGCACAGGTAAGTGATAAATACTTTGCAGTAAATATACAGTTGTAACACAGGGGGTCAGTACGATGGCGGGCAGACTCGAGTCCGCCCGCCACCGTAGCGGTGCCTGAGACCTCCCGCCTGCAACGCGGCAGTCCTGCACGTGAAATTACGATGCGACTGCCACCGTGGCGGTCTCATCTTGCATGTTTACCATTGCGGCGGGTGCTGCTGGCTGCAGCACCCGCCGCAATAGTAAAAACGCGTGTAGTGCCTTTCCCTGCACTACGTGGAAGGCACCACGCGGTGCCTGCCACTCAGTGCAGGGAAATGCAGGGGCACACAACCACCTCCCCCAGCACAAGGGGGGCCCGCAACTGGCCCCCAAAACCAATCACCGCCAGCCTTTCAATGGCGGTTTACCCACCACAGAAAGGCTGGCTGCAGCCAGCATTGTAAAATGGCAGACGGTGCCTGCTAGGCACCGCCACCATTTTACACATGCTGACCGCTCCGCCAGGTATTCGTAACGATTGCCTGTGGCGGAAGCGTGGCGGGCGGTCTTTGCGACCGCTGAGGTCGCAAAGCGATTCCCCCCGCCATCGTAATGTGGCGGGGGGAAAATTGCTTTCCGATGCCGGAAGGCCCGCCACAGCACTGCTGGCGGTGGAGGGTCTTCCGCCATCGTAATGACCCCCACAGTTTGGATTTACAGTACTGTTACTGAGAAATGCAATGCTTTGGAAATACAGGACATATACTTTGAATGGGCTTTTTAGTAAAATAACCAGTACATTACTTTCAGATTACTTTTCTTAGACAGTGTAGTATACCTGGCTACTACACTGGGACATCTCCTGTAAAAATGTAAGTAAAATCGTTTTTGTTATTTAGTACAGTTGTAAAAGGATTTCTTAGATTTTCCAACTCCACACTTAGAAACTTTTCATAGAAAAACAGTCAATGTTATCCTATGGAGGAAAATAGTGTTATTGGTTCAAAGGTAAGTACTTTGTTGTGGGAGTTGGTATTCTGGGGTTAGACTCAGGGGTCCCCCAGGGTCAAGACACACTCTTGTTACACTCCCAGCGGCACTAGGGCGGCCGGGTGCCGAGCGCTGAGGCCTAATGTTATCCAACGGGGGATAGGGGGCCTCCGGTTGGTGGCTGCTGACGAGCAGGCCACTGGGTTGTGGGAGCAAAGCTCCTGGACTTAAGCTCAGGGCAAATGGGGGTTTAGGCCAGCACAAAAGATGCACCCTCAGCGGCACTGGGGCGGCCGGGTGCAGAGTGCTGTTTTGGCGTCGGGAGCCCTGTAGCTTTCAATGGGGAGTCTCCGGTTTGCAAAAGCACTGCAGGCTCGGGGACGAAGGTCTTCTGGGTGCGACCACCACTTGGAGAGGTAAGTTGGGATGCTGGGGGTTGGTTAGGCACTGTCGGTTGAGCCACCCAAGGCCGTGGGGCGTCGGGTGCAGGGGTGCTTTTAGGGTCGGATCATCTTACCAGCTCCTGGTCGCGGTTGGAGGGACCTTCCGGTTTGAGGCTGTAGACGTCGGCTGGAGGCTTGAGGCAGGTCAGGGGTCACCAGATCTCTGGTCAGGGTCGCCCGGGAGACCTCCTCTTGGTGTTGGGCCACTCAAACTCGGACCGTGGGCGTCGGGTGCAGAGTGTTGCAGACCCACGGATCCTTGCGGAGCTGGAGTCTGTTGTTGAACAAATCCGGTGTTCACGGGAGACAGAGTCTTTGGGATGGAAGGCAGGCAGGTCCTCCGGGTTTCTCGAGGTTGCTGGCTGCCAGACACATCAGGGATTTCGCTGGAGCAGGTTCGAGGTGGAGACAGGCCGGTAGTGCTGGGGCCAAGTCAGTGGGCGTCCTCCTCTGGTTAGCTTCGGCATGGCTGTTCGGTCTTTCTTCTTCTCTTCGTCTTCTGGTTTCTTGTCTCCCTTTTTGGTTCAGGGCTGCCCCCTAAATACTGTTTTTAGGGGGCGTTTTAGGGATCTCGAGGTCCTTAGCCAATGGGCTACTGACCTTAGGGTGACTACACCCTTGGTGTGCTCACCCCACTGGGGGAGTGAGCACAATCTCTAATCCTGATTGGGGAGTGCCTGCCATCTGCAAGATGGCGGGCACTGAAGAGTGGGCTTCACCTCGCCTCCCCCACCTGAGGGGTGGGGTTGGTAGAGGTGGGCATACCTTCTGGGCTGGCTAATTTTTTCCGCCTGTCTTCCTGCCGAAAAGGAGGGGAGACATGAAGGGGGCCTGCTCCTGACAGCTGGAGAGGCTGGAGGTCGCATTACAAAGGCTGCAAGGCATTTGAAGCTCCCCTGCCACAGATGGCTTTTCCTGGCCTTGGGGAGGTGTGAACACCTTCCCCCAGGAAAGGCTTTGTTTCTGGGCTCAGGGAGCAAAGGCTCCCACCCTAGGGGTCCAGAAACATGTCTTGTGGTGGCAGGCTGGTATGTACCAGTCAGGGAACTCACCAGAGGCTGGTCGTTTTTTTTTTTTTGAGTGCATTTTTCATTAAATCCCACACTGGCATCAAAACTTCTCAGTTTTCAGTGTAGCCATTATGGTGCTGTGGAGTTCGTAATGACCAACTCCCAGCACCATATACTCTTAATGGCAGCACTGCACTTACAATGTCTAAGAATGGACTTAGACACTGTAGGGGTACAGGGCTCATGCACCTGTACCCTAACCACTGGTATAGGGCACCCAGCTAGAGGGGTGACTGATCTATGCCAGGGCAGTGGGTTGTAGGCATGGCACACAGGGATGGGTGCCATGTCAACTCTTCACTTTGTTTTGCACCAAAACACGCAGCCTGCAATGGCTGTGTGTAAAGGTACAGGGCCTCTAAGGGTGGCACAATAAGTGCTGCAGCCCTTAGAGGTCTTCCCTGGTCACAGTGCCCTGGGTACCTGTAGTACTGTTTACCAAGGCCTGACCTGTGGACAGAGATGCCAATTGGGTTTGGGTACAGTTTTGATGAAAGAACACAGGGCCTGAGAACCTCATTGGCAGGGACCCAGGGCACATCAAGTCAAAAGTGCATCAGTAGTCTGGCAAAAAGTGGAGGGGTTACTGCAACAGAAACCCAGCTTCTCACAGCTGATACTTACTGAATGAAGGCGAAAGGCTCGCTCTCCAATGTTTCATGTGCCCCAGGAGAAGAAGCTGTATTGAGCACTCGCACAACCTTACAATTCCTTGTTTTGCCCCTTTGTCTGAAAAGGGAGGAGGGGCCATCATACGCAGATGGGAGGCGGGAAGAGAGGCTATCACACGCTGTACTGTGTGACGGCTGACCAAAATGCTCTCTGAGTGAAATCGCCGGAAAGAGAGCTGAACACATAAAGGAGGGACTTTTACAGAAATGCACCAATAAGAAGCCAGCATTTCTGAATGCCATAGATAGTAACCCATGGCAATCGGTGGGTTTGCCAAACCCCACAAAAGAGACATAACAGGTCGATCGAAGCTCGACCTAAAAAAGCCTGGCACCCAGACTAAAACAGTTTTGTGAGACCTCTGAATTTAGATGAGCTACTGTCAGTGAAAGACTTAAACAATGTGTGGAAAGGTTTGGTATAGGAGTGGTGCGAAGTGAAAACATTTTTTATGTGTTTTTTTTAAAGAGTGTTTTTATTAGAGCATTTTTGGGGGCAAGAATGTGAATTGAGTGTACTTTTATTGTCTGTGTGTGTTTAGTTTATATGTAATGCTACTTGTTATTGAGTGCTCACGTATGTTTGGGGAATGTATGTTGGGAAATAAGAATTCTACACCCATGCCCTTATCCACCCATACTAGCATTTTACAAGCGATCCTGGCATATAATCCCTCAGTCTGGGCAGTAGTAATGATTTCATGTATTGCACTCTGCACCAGGTCCGCTTGCCTCTCAGAGATGATCTTGACTTGTTTCTGCAGGGCTGCAAAGTTGGCTTATGTTATATGTGACACTTTCAGTTAGTCCATGCTTTTGAGCTAGCCGCACAATACCTTCTGGGAATTGTAGTTTTCCTTTACTCCTTAATAAACATGGGCTTTCATGGCTCAGCATGCAAAGCGCTGTTTGCTGATAAGCCAGAAATTGCTTCAGGTTTAGCACTTGGCACGAGGGCATTGATCTGATATATAAATGATTGCACCACAGCTTTACCAAACTTTCAGAGGTAGCTTATGGAAAGGCAGTCACGTATGTGATAGAATACAAATTAATTGTAAGATATATATAGTGCAAAACAGTATGGTATGCAGTTCCTAGTGAACACTGTAGGTTGACGTATGGTTGGTGGCATAGTAAGCTATACACTCAAGGGCAGGAGAACATTGCCTCCTTTTGGAAAAGAGACCCTCACACCCCCCATCAGTGGGGTGTCTTGCTTCATCATCGGGAAGTCTGCTCCCTTATCGGGTCGGCGCTGCAATATCCCGACCGGCGCCCTTGACGGGGCCTTTTGGCGGAGACCTTTATTCTCTCTTTTTTGCCATAAGGTGCCGTGCGGCAGGAGGGCCCCAGTGAGTGTGTAGATGTAGTGAGTGTAGAAGTGAGGTTAAACAAAAAAGCGGGTGGTCCACCCAAAACAACTTTAATGATCGTGGCCACTCTCCTCCTTCATTAAAAACGTGAAAATCGCGCACCCCTGTTAAAAGATCACGGGGTTTGTGCGCATTAAGGTCAACATGTTTCTTGCCGATATCTCCAATTAGAAGGCAATTCTTCAGGGACCAAATCAAGATCTATGTCTATCCACACTTTTTTTGGTAGGGGTACACAATAAACTAATAAAGTGACCACCCTTACAGCACCCTAAAAAGTGGTACCCTGTAGATCTAATGTAACAGACTATGTTATTGTTATGTGGATAAGTTGTGATTGTATACGCTGAGTTTGTTTCCAAACACGATGGTGGGTGGATCCCCCCGGCTGACCCCCCATGCTTACCTATTTGGTGACGTTTGGGTTTTTGTAGGCTGGGGGACCTCACACCGCTCAACGGGGGGTACATACATACATGCGCTGCAAGAGCTTCAACCTCTTTTATTGATGTAATCATCTTCCTATGCCTGATTACTCGACACTTACTGTTACTTTTTAGAACTTGACTAATTGTTTTGTATCTCTTCAGCCTTTAATCAAGGACACTGCACCTATTCAGTGTTCGAACTCGCCGCCGTTGATGTAACATCTCTTTTACCCAGACTGGGTATGAGTTCTCTGATGCTAGGAACAAGCGTATTTTACACTATTTTTACATAATGCTCCTCTAAAGGCTTTCATAGTTTTTAATTCTCTTTGCTATTCCATATCGCTCAGTGCATGGTCACTACCACTGTGTGTGATGCATGCTTTTTTATCACCATTTTTATTAGAACAATAAGTAAGTATAGTAGGTTTGTACATTGTCCTGATATACTTCTATGCTTATATTTTTCTACAGGTTGATGTCATAGATCTACAGTAAGTACCACTTTTTAGGTGCTGCTGTAAGGGTGGTCACTTTATTAGTTTATTGTGTACCCCTACCAAAAAGTGTGGATAGACATAGATCTTGATTTGGTCCTGAAGAATTGCCTCTCTAATTGAAGTATCGGCAAGAAACATGTTGACCTTAATGCGCACAAACCCCGTGACCTTTTAACGAGCAGGTGCGCGTATTTTCAAGTTTTTTTTAATCAAGGAGAGTGGCCACGATCATTAAAGTTGTTTTGGGTGGGACTCACCCCCCCTTTTTTGTTTTAACCCTCACTTCTACACTCACTCACATCTACACTCACTAGGCCCCCCACACGCACGGCACCTCACGGCAAAAAGGAAATAAAGATCTCCGCCAGCAAGCCCCCGTCAAGGGGGCGCTCGGCATCGGGTATTGCGAGAAGCCGAACCCGATAAGGAGCAGACCCGATGATGAAGCAAGACACCCCACCGATGGGGGGTGTGTGAGGGTCTCTTTTCTCCAAAAGGAGGCAATGTTCTCCTGCCCTTAGTGTATAACTTATTATACTAACCATACGTCAACCTACAGTGTTCACTAGGAACTGCATACCATACTGTTTTGCATCACTCTGGGGCATGTATGCTGGACCTGGATAAATATAGCCCATAGTCCTCTATTTGTTAATAAGA
>CAWUFW010023787.1:0-69612 GCA_963921515.1 Calotriton arnoldi | reverse complement strand
CGTGGGTCCCTTGCTCACTTTGCCACTGGATTCAAGATAGCCTGGCTGATGAGGGTTTTGAACCGGAAACCGGTCCCAGGATGCTTGTTTCTGGTCCAGGGAAGACATGGCTTGGCAGTTCGGGCTGGACTGTTCCCATGAGGCACAGGGTCAGACTGATTTGCATATGGCCATGTCTGAACTGGGGTGGTGGAGTGAGCTAAAGAATGATGATGGATTAAACCTAGATCAGTTGACTGGGGGTGAGTGTTTGATTTGCTCTAACGCTCCGTCCATCATCCCCTTTGGTATCGCTTTGTTCGCCCTAAGTTGGCAGGGTATGCCCAGACGTGGGTCCCTTGCTCACTTTGCCACTGGATTCAAGATAGCCTGGCTGATGAGGGTTTTCAACCCGAAACCGGTCCCCGATGCTTGTTTCTGGTCCAGGGAAGACATGGCTTGGCAGTTCGGGCTGGACTGTTCCCATGAGGCACAGGATCAGACTGATTTGCATATGGCCATGTCTGAAATGGGGTGATGGAGTGAGCTAAAGAATGATGATGGATTAAACCCAGATCAGTTGACTGGGGGTGAGTGTTTGATTTGCTCTAACGCTCCGTCCATCATCCCCTTTGGTATCGCTTTGTTCGCCCTAAGTTGGCAGGGTATGCCCAGACGTGGGTCCCTTGCTCACTTTGCCACTGGATTCAAGATAGCCTGGCTGATGAGGGTTTTGAACCCGAAACCGGTCCCAGGATGCTTGTTTCTGGTCCAGGAAGACATGGCTTGGCAGTTCGGGCTGGACTGTTCCCATGAGGCACAGGGTCAGACTGATTTGCATATGGCCATGTCTGAACTGGGGTGGTGGAGTGAGCTAAAGAATGATGATGATGGATTAAACCCAGATCAGTTGACTGGGGGTGAGTGTTTGATTTGCTCTAACGCTCCGTCCATCATCCCCTTTGGTATCGCTTTGTTCGCCCTAAGTTGGCAGGGTATGCCCAGACGTGGGTCCCTTGCTCACTTTGCCACTGGATTCAAGATAGCCTGGCTGATGAGGGTTTTGAACCCGAAACCGGTCCCAGGATGCTTGTTTCTGGTCCAGGGAAGACATGGCTTGGCAGTTCGGGCTGGACTGTTCCCATGAGGCACAGGGTCAGACTGATTTGCATATGGCCATGTCTGAACTGGGGTGGTGGAGTGAGCTAAAGAATGATGATGGATTAAACCCAGATCAGTTGACTGGGGGTGAGTGTTTGATTTGCTCTAACGCTCCGTCCATCACCCACTTTGGTATCGTTTTGTTCGCCCTAAGTTGGCAGGGTATGCCCAGACGTGGGTCCCTTGCTCACTTTGCCACTGGATTCAAGATAGCCTGGCTGATGAGGGTTTTGAACCCGAAACCGGTCCCAGGATGCTTGTTTCTGGTCCAGGGAAGACATGGCTTGGCAGTTCGGGCTGGACTGTTCCCATGAGGCACAGGGTCAGACTGATTTGCATATGGCCATGTCTGAACTGGGGTGGTGGAGTGAGCTAAAGAATGATGATGGATTAAACCCAGATCAGTTGACTGGGGGTGAGTGTTTGATTTGCTCTAACGCTCCGTCCATCATCCCCTTTGGTATCGCTTTGTTCGCCCTAAGTTGGCAGGGTATGCCTAGACGTGGGTCCCTTGCTCACTTTGCCACTGGATTCAAGATAGCCTGGCTGATGAGGGTTTTCAACCCGAAACCGGTCCCAGGATGCTTGTTTCTGGTCCAGGGAAGACATGGCTAGGCAGTTCGGGCTGGACTGTTCCCATGAGGCACAGGGTCAGACTGATTTGCATATGGCCATATCTGAACTGGGGTGGTGGAGTGAGCTAAAGAATGATGATGGATTAATCCCAGATCAGTTGACTGGGGGTGAGTGTTTGATTTGCTCTAACGCTCCGTCCATCATCCCCTTTGGTATCGCTTTGTTCGCCCTAAGTTGGCAGGGTATGCCCAGACGTGGGTCCCTTGCTCACTTTGCCACTGGATTCAAGATAGCCTGGCTGATGAGGGTTTTGAACCCGAAACCGGTCCCAGGATGCTTGTTTCTGGTCCAGGGAAGACATGGCTTGGCAGTTCGGGCTGGACTGTTCCCATGAGGCACAGGGTCAGACTGATTTGCATATGGCCATGTCTGAACTGGGGTGGTGGAGTGAGCTAAAGAATGATGATGGATTAAACCCAGATCAGTTGACTGGGGGTGAGTGTTTGATTTGCTCTAACGCTCCGTCCATCATCCCCTTTGGTATCGCTTTGTTCGCCCTAAGTGGGCAGGGTATGCCCAGACGTGGGTCCCTTGCTCACTTTGCCACTGGATTCAAGATAGCCTGGCTGATGAGGGTTTTGAACCCGAAACCGGTCCCAGGATGCTTGTTTCTGGTCCAGGGAAGACATGGCTTGGCAGTTCGGGCTGGACTGTTCCCATGAGGCACAGGGTCAGACTGATTTGCATATGGCCATGTCTGAACTGGGGTGGTGGAGTGAGCTAAAGAATGATGATGGATTAAACCCAGATCAGTTGACTGGGGGTGAGTGTTTGATTTGCTCTAACGCTCCGTCCATCATCCCCTTTGGTATCGCTTTGTTCGCCCTAAGTTGGCAGGGTATGCCCAGACGTGGGTCCCTTGCTCACTTTGCCACTGGATTCAAGATAGCCTGGCTGATGAGGGTTTTCAACCCGAAACCGGTCCCAGGATGCTTGTTTCTGGTCCAGGGAAGACATGGCTTGGCAGTTCGGGCTGGACTGTTCCCATGAGGCACAGGGTCAGACTGATTTGCATATGGCCATGTCTGAACTGGGGTGGTGGAGTGAGCTAAAGAATGATGATGGATTAAACCCAGATCAGTTGACTGGGGGTGAGTGTTTGATTTGCTCTAACGCTCCGTCCATCATCCCCTTTGGTATCGCTTTGTTCGCCCTAAGTTGGCAGGGTATGCCCAGACGTGGGTCCCTTGCTCACTTTGCCACTGGATTCAAGATAGCCTGGCTGATGAGGGTTTTGAACCCGAAACCGGTCCCAGGATGCTTGTTTCTGGTCCAGGGAAGACATGGCTTGGCAGTTCGGGCTGGACTGTTCCCATGAGGCACAGGGTCAGACTGATTTGCATATGGCCATGTCTGAACTGGGGTGGTGGAGTGAGCTAAAGAATGATGATGGATTAAACCCAGATCAGTTGACTGGGGGTGAGTGTTTGATTTGCTCTAACGCTCCGTCCATCATCCCCTTTGGTATCGCTTTGTTCGCCCTAAGTTGGCAGGGTATGCCCAGACGTGGGTCCCTTGCTCACTTTGCCACTGGATTCAAGATAGCCTGGCTGATGAGGGTTTTGAACCCGAAACCGGTCCCAGGATGCTTGTTTCTGGTCCAGGGAAGACATGGCTTGGCAGTTCGGGCTGGACTGTTCCCATGAGGCACAGGGTCAGACTGATTTGCATATGGCCATGTCTGAACTGGGGTGGTGGAGTGAGCTAAAGAATGATGATGGATTAAACCCAGATCAGTTGACTGGGGGTGAGTGTTTGATTTGCTCTAACGCTCCGTCCATCATCCCCTTTGGTATCGCTTTGTTCGCCCTAAGTTGGCAGGGTATGCCCAGACGTGGGTCCCTTGCTCACTTTGCCACTGGATTCAAGATAGCCTGGCTGATGAGGGTTTTGAACCCGAAACCGGTCCCAGGATGCTTGTTTCTGGTCCAGGGAAGACATGGCTTGGCAGTTCGGGCTGGACTGTTCCCATGAGGCACAGGGTCAGACTGATTTGCATATGGCCATGTCTGAACTGGGGTGGTGGAGTGAGCTAAAGAATGATGATGGATTAAACCCAGATCAGTTGACTGGGGGTGAGTGTTTGATTTGCTCTAACGCTCCGTCCATCATCCCCTTTGGTATCGCTTTGTTCGCCCTAAGTTGGCAGGGTATGCCCAGACGTGGGTCCCTTGCTCACTTTGCCACTGGATTCAAGATAGCCTGGCTGATGAGGGTTTTGAACCCGAAACCGGTCCCAGGATGCTTGTTTCTGGTCCAGGGAAGACATGGCTTGGCAGTTCGGGCTGGACTGTTCCCATGAGGCACAGGGTCAGACTGATTTGCATATGGCCATGTCTGAACTGGGGTGGTGGAGTGAGCTAAAGAATGATGATGGATTAAACCCAGATCAGTTGACTGGGGGTGAGTGTTTGATTTGCTCTAACGCTCCGTCCATCATCCCCTTTGGTATCGCTTTGTTCGCCCTAAGTTGGCAGGGTATGCCCAGACGTGGGTCCCTTGCTCACTTTGCCACTGGATTCAAGATAGCCTGGCTGATGAGGGTTTTGAACCCGAAACCGGTCCCAGGATGCTTGTTTCTGGTCCAGGGAAGACATGGCTTGGCAGTTCGGGCTGGACTGTTCCCATGAGGCACAGGGTCAGACTGATTTGCATATGGCCATGTCTGAACTGGGGTGGTGGAGTGAGCTAAAGAATGATGATGATGGATTAAACCCAGATCAGTTGACTGGGGGTGAGTGTTTGATTTGCTCTAACGCTCCGTCCATCATCCCCTTTGGTATCGCTTTGTTCGCCCTAAGTTGGCAGGGTATGCCCAGACGTGGGTCCCTTGCTCACTTTGCCACTGGATTCAAGATAGCCTGGCTGATGAGGGTTTTGAACCCGAAACCGGTCCCAGGATGCTTGTTTCTGGTCCAGGGAAGACATGGCTTGGCAGTTCGGGCTGGACTGTTCCCATGAGGCACAGGGTCAGACTGATTTGCATATGGCCATGTCTGAACTGGGGTGGTGGAGTGAGCTAAAGAATGATGATGGATTAAACCCAGATCAGTTGACTGGGGGTGAGTGTTTGATTTGCTCTAACGCTCCGTCCATCATCCCCTTTGGTATCGCTTTGTTCGCCCTAAGTTGGCAGGGTATGCCCAGACGTGGGTCCCTTGCTCACTTTGCCACTGGATTCAAGATAGCCTGGCTGATGAGGGTTTTGAACCCGAAACCGGTCCCAGGATGCTTGTTTCTGGTCCAGGGAAGACATGGCTTGGCAGTTCGGGCTGGACTGTTCCCATGAGGCACAGGGTCAGACTGATTTGCATATGGCCATGTCTGAACTGGGGTGGTGGAGTGAGCTAAAGAATGATGATGGATTAAACCCAGATCAGTTGACTGGGGGTGAGTGTTTGATTTGCTCTAACGCTCCGTCCATCATCCCCTTTGGTATCGCTTTGTTCGCCCTAAGTTGGCAGGGTATGCCCAGACGTGGGTCCCTTGCTCACTTTGCCACTGGATTCAAGATAGCCTGGCTGATGAGGGTTTTGAACCCGAAACCGGTCCCAGGATGCTTGTTTCTGGTCCAGGGAAGACATGGCTTGGCAGTTCGGGCTGGACTGTTCCCATGAGGCACAGGGTCAGACTGATTTGCATATGGCCATGTCTGAACTGGGGTGGTGGAGTGAGCTAAAGAATGATGATGGATTAAACCCAGATCAGTTGACTGGGGGTGAGTGTTTGATTTGCTCTAACGCTCCGTCCATCATCCCCTTTGAGTATCGCTTTGTTCGCCCTAAGTTGGCAGGGTATGCCCAGACGTGGGTCCCTTGCTCACTTTGCCACTGGATTCAAGATAGCCTGGCTGATGAGGGTTTTGAACCCGAAACCGGTCCCAGGATGCTTGTTTCTGGTCCAGGGAAGACATGGCTTGGCAGTTCGGGCTGGACTGTTCCCATGAGGCACAGGGTCAGACTGATTTGCATATGGCCATGTCTGAACTGGGGTGGTGGAGTGAGCTAAAGAATGATGATGGATTAAACCCAGATCAGTTGACTGGGGGTGAGTGTTTGATTTGCTCTAACGCTCCGTCCATCATCCCCTTTGGTATCGCTTTGTTCGCCCTAAGTTGGCAGGGTATGCCCAGACGTGGGTCCCTTGCTCACTTTGCCACTGGATTCAAGATAGCCTGGCTGATGAGGGTTTTGAACCCGAAACCGGTCCCAGGATGCTTGTTTCTGGTCCAGGAAAGACATGGCTTGGCAGTTCGGGCTGGACTGTTCCCATGAGGCACAGGGTCAGACTGATTTGCATATGGCCATGTCTGAACTGGGGTGGTGGAGTGAGCTAAAGAATGATGATGGATTAAACCCAGATCAGTTGACTGGGGGTGAGTGTTTGATTTGCTCTAACGCTCCGTCCATCATCCCCTTTGGTATCGCTTTGTTCGCCCTAAGTTGGCAGGGTATGCCCAGACGTGGGTCCCTTGCTCACTTTGCCACTGGATTCAAGATAGCCTGGCTGATGAGGGTTTTCAACCCGAAACCGGTCCCAGGATGCTTGTTTCTGGTCCAGGGAAGACATGGCTTGGCAGTTCGGGGTGGACTGTTCCCATGAGGCACAGGGTCAGACTGATTTGCATATGGCCATGTCTGAACTGGGGTGGTGGAGTGAGCTAAAGAATGATGATGGATTAAACCCAGATCAGTTGACTGGGGGTGAGTGTTTGATTTGCTCTAACGCTCCGTCCATCATCCCCTTTGGTATCGCTTTGTTCGCCCTAAGTTGGCAGGGTATGCCCAGACGTGGGTCCCTTGCTCACTTTGCCACTGGATTCAAGATAGCCTGGCTGATGAGGGTTTTGAACCCGAAACCGGTCCCAGGATGCTTGTTTCTGGTCCAGGGAAGACATGGCTTGGCAGTTCGGGCTGGACTGTTCCCATGAGGCACAGGGTCAGACTGATTTGCATATGGCCATGTCTGAACTGGGGTGGTGGAGTGAGCTAAAGAATGATGATGGATTAAACCCAGATCAGTTGACTGGGGGTGAGTGTTTGATTTGCTCTAACGCTCCGTCCATCATCCCCTTTGGTATCGCTTTGTTCGCCCTAAGTTGGCAGGGTATGCCCAGACGTGGGTCCCTTGCTCACTTTGCCACTGGATTCAAGATAGCCTGGCTGATGAGGGTTTTGAACCCGAAACCGGTCCCAGGATGCTTGTTTCTGGTCCAGGGAAGACATGGCTTGGCAGTTCGGGCTGGACTGTTCCCATGAGGCACAGGGTCAGACTGATTTGCATATGGCCATGTCTGAACTGGGGTGGTGGAGTGAGCTAAAGAATGATGATGGATTAAACCCAGATCAGTTGACTGGGGGTGAGTGTTTGATTTGCTCTAACGCTCCGTCCATCATCCCCTTTGGTATCGCTTTGTTCGCCCTAAGTTGGCAGGGTATGCCCAGACGTGGGTCCCTTGCTCACTTTGTCACTGGATTCAAGATAACCTGGCTGATGAGGGTTTTGAACCCGAAACCGGTCCCAGGATGCTTGTTTCTGGTCCAGGGAAGACATGGCTTGGCAGTTCGGGCTGGACTGTTCCCATGAGGCACAGCGTCATACTGATTTGCATATGGCCATGTCTGAACTGGGGTGGTGGAGTGAGCTAAAGAATGATGATGGATTAAACCCAGATCAGTTGACTGGGGGTGAGTGTTTGATTTGCTCTAACGCTCCGTCCATCATCCCCTTTGGTATCGCTTTGTTTGCCCTAAGTTGGCAGGGTATGCCCAGACGTGGGTCCCTTGCTCACTTTGCCACTGGATTCAAGATAGCCTGGCTGATGAGGGTTTTGAACCCGAAACCGGTCCCAGGATGCTTGTTTCTGGTCCAGGGAAGACATGGCTTGGCAGTTCGGGCTGGACTGTTCCCATGAGGCACAGGGTCAGACTGATTTGCATATGGCCATGTCTGAACTAGGGTGGTGGAGTGAGCTAAAGAATGATGATGGATTAAACCCAAATCAGTTGACTGGGGGTGAGTGTTTGATTTGCTCTAACGCTCCGTCCATCATCCCCTTTGGTATCGCTTTGTTAGCCCTAAGTTGGCAGGGTATGCCCAGACGTGGGTCCCTTGCTCACTTTGCCACTGGATTCAAGATAGCCTGGCTGATGAGGGTTTTGAACCCAAAACCGGTCCCAGGATGCTTGTTTCTGGTCCAGGGAAGACATGGCTTGGCAGTTCGGGCTGGACTGTTCCCATGAGGCACAGGGTCAGACTGATTTGCATATGGCCATGTCTGAACTGGGGTGGTGGAGTGAGCTAAAGAATGATGATGGATTAAACCCAGATCAGTTGACTGGGGGTGAGTGTTTGATTTGCTCTAACGCTCCGTCCATCATCCCCTTTGGTATCGCTTTGTTCGCCCTAAGTTGGCAGGGTATGCCCAGACGTGGGTCCCTTGCTCACTTTGCCACTGGATTCAAGATAGCCTGGCTGATGAGGGTTTTGAACCCGAAACCGGTCCCAGGATGCTTGTTTCTGGTCCAGGGAAGACATGGCTTGGCAGTTCGGGCTGGACTGTTCCCATGAGGCACAGGGTCAGACTGATTTGCATATGGCCATGTCTGAACTGGGGTGGTGGAGTGAGCTAAAGAATGATGATGGATTAAACCCAGATCAGTTGACTGGGGGTGAGTGTTTGATTTGCTCTAACGCTCCGTCCATCATCCCCTTTGGTATCGCTTTGTTCGCCCTAAGTTGGCAGGGTATGCCCAGACGTGGGTCCCTTGCTCACTTTGCCACTGGATTCAAGATAGCCTGGCTGATGAGGGTTTTGAACCCGAAACCGGTCCGAGGATGCTTGTTTCTGGTCCAGGGAAGACATGGCTTGGCAGTTCGGGCTGGACTGTTCCCATGAGGCACAGGGTCAGACTGATTTGCATATGGCCATGTCTGAACTGGGGTGGTGGAGTGAGCTAAAGAATGATGATGGATTAAACCCAGATCAGTTGACTGGGGGTGAGTGTTTGATTTGCTCTAACGCTCCGTCCATCATCCCCTTTGGTATCGCTTTGTTCGCCCTAAGTTGGCAGGGTATGCCCAGACGTGGGTCCCTTGCTCACTTTGCCACTGGATTCAAGATAGCCTGGCTGATGAGGGTTTTGAACCCGAAACCGGTCCCAGGATGCTTGTTTCTGGTCCAGGAAAGACATGGCTTGGCAGTTCGGGCTGGACTGTTCCCATGAGGCACAGGGTCAGACTGATTTGCATATGGCCATGTCTGAACTGGGGTGGTGGAGTGAGCTAAAGAATGATGATGGATTAAACCCAGATCAGTTGACTGGGGGTGAGTGTTTGATTTGCTCTAACGCTCCGTCCATCATCCCCTTTGGTATCGCTTTGTTCGCCCTAAGTTGGCAGGGTATGCCCAGACGTGGGTCCCTTGCTCACTTTGCCACTGGATTCAAGATAGCCTGGCTGATGAGGGTTTTGAACCCGAAACCGGTCCCAGGATGCTTGTTTCTGGTCCAGGGAAGACATGGCTTGGCAGTTCGGGCTGGACTGTTCCCATGAGGCACAGGGTCAGACTGATTTGCATATGGCCATGTCTGAACTGGGGTGGTGGAGTGAGCTAAAGAATGATGATGATGGATTAAACCCAGATCAGTTGACTGGGGGTGAGTGTTTGATTTGCTCTAACGCTCCGTCCATCATCCCCTTTGGTATCGCTTTGTTCGCCCTAAGTTGGCAGGGTATGCCCAGACGTGGGTCCCTTGCTCACTTTGCCACTGGATTCAAGATAGCCTGGCTGATGAGGGTTTTGAACCCGAAACCGGTCCCAGGATGCTTGTTTCTGGTCCAGGGAAGACATGGCTTGGCAGTTCGGGCTGGACTGTTCCCATGAGGCACAGGGTCAGACTGATTTGCATATGGCCATGTCTGAACTGGGGTGGTGGAGTGAGCTAAAGAATGATGATGGATTAAACCCAGATCAGTTGACTGGGGGTGAGTGTTTGATTTGCTCTAACGCTCCGTCCATCATCCCCTTTGGTATCGCTTTGTTCGCCCTAAGTTGGCAGGGTATGCCCAGACGTGGGTCCCTTGCTCACTTTGCCACTGGATTCAAGATAGCCTGGCTGATGAGGGTTTTGAACCCGAAACCGGTCCCAGGATGCTTGTTTCTGGTCCAGGGAAGACATGGCTTGGCAGTTCGGGCTGGACTGTTCCCATGAGGCACAGGGTCAGACTGATTTGCATATGGCCATGTCTGAACTGGGGTGGTGGAGTGAGCTAAAGAATGATGATGGATTAAACCCAGATCAGTTGACTGGGGGTGAGTGTTTGATTTGCTCTAACGCTCCGTCCATCATCCCCTTTGGTATCGCTTTGTTCGCCCTAAGTTGGCAGGGTATGCCCAGACGTGGGTCCCTTGCTCACTTTGCCACTGGATTCAAGATAGCCTGGCTGATGAGGGTTTTGAACCCGAAACCGGTCCCAGGATGCTTGTTTCTGGTCCAGGGAAGACATGGCTTGGCAGTTCGGGCTGGACTGTTCCCATGAGGCACAGGGTCAGACTGATTTGCATATGGCCATGTCTGAACTGGGGTGGTGGAGTGAGCTAAAGAATGATGATGGATTAAACCCAGATCAGTTGACTGGGGGTGAGTGTTTGATTTGCTCTAACGCTCCGTCCATCATCCCCTTTGGTATCGCTTTGTTCGCCCTAAGTTGGCAGGGTATGCCCAGACGTGGGTCCCTTGCTCACTTTGCCACTGGATTCAAGATAGCCTGGCTGATGAGGGTTTTGAACCCGAAACCGGTCCCAGGATGCTTGTTTCTGGTCCAGGGAAGACATGGCTTGGCAGTTCGGGCTGGACTGTTCCCATGAGGCACAGGGTCAGACTGATTTGCATATGGCCATGTCTGAACTGGGGTGGTGGAGTGAGCTAAAGAATGATGATGGATTAAACCCAGATCAGTTGACTGGGGGTGAGTGTTTGATTTGCTCTAACGCTCCGTCCATCATCCCCTTTGGTATCGCTTTGTTCGCCCTAAGTTGGCAGGGTATGCCCAGATGTGGGTCCCTTGCTCACTTTGCCACTGGATTCAAGATAGCCTGGCTGATGAGGGTTTTGAACCTGAAACCGGTCCGAGGATGCTTGTTTCTGGTCCAGGGAAGACATGGCTTGGCAGTTCGGGCTGGACTGTTCCCATGAGGCACAGGGTCAGACTGATTTGCATATGGCCATGTCTGAACTGGGGTGGTGGAGTGAGCTAAAGAATGATGATGGATTAAACCCAGATCAGTTGACTGGGGGTGAGTGTTTGATTTGCTCTAACGCTCCGTCCATCATCCCCTTTGGTATCGCTTTGTTCGCCCTAAGTTGGCAGGGTATGCCCAGACGTGGGTCCCTTGCTCACTTTGCCACTGGATTCAAGATAGCCTGGCTGATGAGGGTTTTGAACCCGAAACCGGTCCCAGGATGCTTGTTTCTGGTCCAGGGAAGACATGGCTTGGCAGTTCGGGCTGGACTGTTCCCATGAGGCACAGGGTCAGACTGATTTGCATATGGCCATGTCTGAACTGGGGTGGTGGAGTGAGCTAAAGAATGATGATGGATTAAACCCAGATCAGTTGACTGGGGGTGAGTGTTTGATTTGCTCTAACGCTCCGTCCATCATCCCCTTTGGTATCGCTTTGTTCGCCCTAAGTTGGCAGGGTATGCCCAGACGTGGGTCCCTTGCTCACTTTGCCACTGGATTCAAGATAGCCTGGCTGATGAGGGTTTTGAACCCGAAACCGGTCCCAGGATGCTTGTTTCTGGTCCAGGAAAGACATGGCTTGGCAGTTCGGGCTGGACTGTTCCCATGAGGCACAGGGTCAGACTGATTTGCATATGGCCATGTCTGAACTGGGGTGGTGGAGTGAGCTAAAGAATGATGATGGATTAAACCCAGATCAGTTGACTGGGGGTGAGTGTTTGATTTGCTCTAACGCTCCGTCCATCATCCCCTTTGGTATCGCTTTGTTCGCCCTAAGTTGGCAGGGTATGCCCAGACGTGGGTCCCTTGCTCACTTTGCCACTGGATTCAAGATAGCCTGGCTGATGAGGGTTTTGAACCCGAAACCGGTCCCAGGATGCTTGTTTCTGGTCCAGGAAAGACATGGCTTGGCAGTTCGGGCTGGACTGTTCCCATGAGGCACAGGGTCAGACTGATTTGCATATGGCCATGTCTGAACTGGGGTGGTGGAGTGAGCTAAAGAATGATGATGGATTAAACCCAGATCAGTTGACTGGGGGTGAGTGTTTGATTTGCTCTAACGCTCCGTCCATCATCCCCTTTGGTATCGCTTTGTTCGCCCTAAGTTGGCAGGGTATGCCCAGACGTGGGTCCCTTGCTCACTTTGCCACTGGATTCAAGATAGCCTGGCTGATGAGGGTTTTGAACCCGAAACCGGTCCCAGGATGCTTGTTTCTGGTCCAGGGAAGACATGGCTTGGCAGTTCGGGCTGGACTGTTCCCATGAGGCACAGGGTCAGACTGATTTGCATATGGCCATGTCTGAACTGGGGTGGTGGAGTGAGCTAAAGAATGATGATGATGGATTAAACCCAGATCAGTTGACTGGGGGTGAGTGTTTGATTTGCTCTAACGCTCCGTCCATCATCCCCTTTGGTATCGCTTTGTTCGCCCTAAGTTGGCAGGGTATGCCCAGACGTGGGTCCCTTGCTCACTTTGCCACTGGATTCAAGATAGCCTGGCTGATGAGGGTTTTGAACCCGAAACCGGTCCCAGGATGCTTGTTTCTGGTCCAGGGAAGACATGGCTTGGCAGTTCGGGCTGGACTGTTCCCATGAGGCACAGGGTCAGACTGATTTGCATATGGCCATGTCTGAACTGGGGTGGTGGAGTGAGCTAAAGAATGATGATGGATTAAACCCAGATCAGTTGACTGGGGGTGAGTGTTTGATTTGCTCTAACGCTCCGTCCATCATCCCCTTTGGTATCGCTTTGTTCGCCCTAAGTTGGCAGGGTATGCCCAGACGTGGGTCCCTTGCTCACTTTGCCACTGGATTCAAGATAGCCTGGCTGATGAGGGTTTTGAACCCGAAACCGGTCCCAGGATGCTTGTTTCTGGTCCAGGGAAGACATGGCTTGGCAGTTCGGGCTGGACTGTTCCCATGAGGCACAGGGTCAGACTGATTTGCATATGGCCATGTCTGAACTGGGGTGGTGGAGTGAGCTAAAGAATGATGATGGATTAAACCCAGATCAGTTGACTGGGGGTGAGTGTTTGATTTGCTCTAACGCTCCGTCCATCATCCCCTTTGGTATCGCTTTGTTCGCCCTAAGTTGGCAGGGTATGCCCAGACGTGGGTCCCTTGCTCACTTTGCCACTGGATTCAAGATAGCCTGGCTGATGAGGGTTTTGAACCCGAAACCGGTCCCAGGATGCTTGTTTCTGGTCCAGGGAAGACATGGCTTGGCAGTTCGGGCTGGACTGTTCCCATGAGGCACAGGGTCAGACTGATTTGCATATGGCCATGTCTGAACTGGGGTGGTGGAGTGAGCTAAAGAATGATGATGGATTAAACCCAGATCAGTTGACTGGGGGTGAGTGTTTGATTTGCTCTAACGCTCCGTCCATCATCCCCTTTGGTATCGCTTTGTTCGCCCTAAGTTGGCAGGGTATGCCCAGACGTGGGTCCCTTGCTCACTTTGCCACTGGATTCAAGATAGCCTGGCTGATGAGGGTTTTGAACCCGAAACCGGTCCCAGGATGCTTGTTTCTGGTCCAGGGAAGACATGGCTTGGCAGTTCGGGCTGGACTGTTCCCATGAGGCACAGGGTCAGACTGATTTGCATATGGCCATGTCTGAACTGGGGTGGTGGAGTGAGCTAAAGAATGATGATGGATTAAACCCAGATCAGTTGACTGGGGGTGAGTGTTTGATTTGCTCTAACGCTCCGTCCATCATCCCCTTTGGTATCGCTTTGTTCGCCCTAAGTTGGCAGGGTATGCCCAGATGTGGGTCCCTTGCTCACTTTGCCACTGGATTCAAGATAGCCTGGCTGATGAGGGTTTTGAACCTGAAACCGGTCCGAGGATGCTTGTTTCTGGTCCAGGGAAGACATGGCTTGGCAGTTCGGGCTGGACTGTTCCCATGAGGCACAGGGTCAGACTGATTTGCATATGGCCATGTCTGAACTGGGGTGGTGGAGTGAGCTAAAGAATGATGATGGATTAAACCCAGATCAGTTGACTGGGGGTGAGTGTTTGATTTGCTCTAACGCTCCGTCCATCATCCCCTTTGGTATCGCTTTGTTCGCCCTAAGTTGGCAGGGTATGCCCAGACGTGGGTCCCTTGCTCACTTTGCCACTGGATTCAAGATAGCCTGGCTGATGAGGGTTTTGAACCCGAAACCGGTCCCAGGATGCTTGTTTCTGGTCCAGGAAAGACATGGCTTGGCAGTTCGGGCTGGACTGTTCCCATGAGGCACAGGGTCAGACTGATTTGCATATGGCCATGTCTGAACTGGGGTGGTGGAGTGAGCTAAAGAATGATGATGGATTAAACCCAGATCAGTTGACTGGGGGTGAGTGTTTGATTTGCTCTAACGCTCCGTCCATCATCCCCTTTGGTATCGCTTTGTTCGCCCTAAGTTGGCAGGGTATGCCCAGACGTGGGTCCCTTGCTCACTTTGCCACTGGATTCAAGATAGCCTGGCTGATGAGGGTTTTGAACCCGAAACCGGTCCCAGGATGCTTGTTTCTGGTCCAGGAAAGACATGGCTTGGCAGTTCGGGCTGGACTGTTCCCATGAGGCACAGGGTCAGACTGATTTGCATATGGCCATGTCTGAACTGGGGTGGTGGAGTGAGCTAAAGAATGATGATGGATTAAACCCAGATCAGTTGACTGGGGGTGAGTGTTTGATTTGCTCTAACGCTCCGTCCATCATCCCCTTTGGTATCGCTTTGTTCGCCCTAAGTTGGCAGGGTATGCCCAGACGTGGGTCCCTTGCTCACTTTGCCACTGGATTCAAGATAGCCTGGCTGATGAGGGTTTTGAACCCGAAACCGGTCCCAGGATGCTTGTTTCTGGTCCAGGGAAGACATGGCTTGGCAGTTCGGGCTGGACTGTTCCCATGAGGCACAGGGTCAGACTGATTTGCATATGGCCATGTCTGAACTGGGGTGGTGGAGTGAGCTAAAGAATGATGATGATGGATTAAACCCAGATCAGTTGACTGGGGGTGAGTGTTTGATTTGCTCTAACGCTCCGTCCATCATCCCCTTTGGTATCGCTTTGTTCGCCCTAAGTTGGCAGGGTATGCCCAGACGTGGGTCCCTTGCTCACTTTGCCACTGGATTCAAGATAGCCTGGCTGATGAGGGTTTTGAACCCGAAACCGGTCCCAGGATGCTTGTTTCTGGTCCAGGGAAGACATGGCTTGGCAGTTCGGGCTGGACTGTTCCCATGAGGCACAGGGTCAGACTGATTTGCATATGGCCATGTCTGAACTGGGGTGGTGGAGTGAGCTAAAGAATGATGATGGATTAAACCCAGATCAGTTGACTGGGGGTGAGTGTTTGATTTGCTCTAACGCTCCGTCCATCATCCCCTTTGGTATCGCTTTGTTCGCCCTAAGTTGGCAGGGTATGCCCAGACGTGGGTCCCTTGCTCACTTTGCCACTGGATTCAAGATAGCCTGGCTGATGAGGGTTTTGAACCCGAAACCGGTCCCAGGATGCTTGTTTCTGGTCCAGGAAAGACATGGCTTGGCAGTTCGGGCTGGACTGTTCCCATGAGGCACAGGGTCAGACTGATTTGCATATGGCCATGTCTGAACTGGGGTGGTGGAGTGAGCTAAAGAATGATGATGGATTAAACCCAGATCAGTTGACTGGGGGTGAGTGTTTGATTTGCTCTAACGCTCCGTCCATCATCCCCTTTGGTATCGCTTTGTTCGCCCTAAGTTGGCAGGGTATGCCCAGACGTGGGTCCCTTGCTCACTTTGCCACTGGATTCAAGATAGCCTGGCTGATGAGGGTTTTGAACCCGAAACCGGTCCCAGGATGCTTGTTTCTGGTCCAGGGAAGACATGGCTTGGCAGTTCGGGCTGGACTGTTCCCATGAGGCACAGGGTCAGACTGATTTGCATATGGCCATGTCTGAACTGGGGTGGTGGAGTGAGCTAAAGAATGATGATGGATTAAACCCAGATCAGTTGACTGGGGGTGAGTGTTTGATTTGCTCTAACGCTCCGTCCATCATCCCCTTTGGTATCGCTTTGTTCGCCCTAAGTTGGCAGGGTATGCCCAGATGTGGGTCCCTTGCTCACTTTGCCACTGGATTCAAGATAGCCTGGCTGATGAGGGTTTTGAACCTGAAACCGGTCCGAGGATGCTTGTTTCTGGTCCAGGGAAGACATGGCTTGGCAGTTCGGGCTGGACTGTTCCCATGAGGCACAGGGTCAGACTGATTTGCATATGGCCATGTCTGAACTGGGGTGGTGGAGTGAGCTAAAGAATGATGATGGATTAAACCCAGATCAGTTGACTGGGGGTGAGTGTTTGATTTGCTCTAACGCTCCGTCCATCATCCCCTTTGGTATCGCTTTGTTCGCCCTAAGTTGGCAGGGTATGCCCAGACGTGGGTCCCTTGCTCACTTTGCCACTGGATTCAAGATAGCCTGGCTGATGAGGGTTTTGAACCCGAAACCGGTCCCAGGATGCTTGTTTCTGGTCCAGGAAAGACATGGCTTGGCAGTTCGGGCTGGACTGTTCCCATGAGGCACAGGGTCAGACTGATTTGCATATGGCCATGTCTGAACTGGGGTGGTGGAGTGAGCTAAAGAATGATGATGGATTAAACCCAGATCAGTTGACTGGGGGTGAGTGTTTGATTTGCTCTAACGCTCCGTCCATCATCCCCTTTGGTATCGCTTTGTTCGCCCTAAGTTGGCAGGGTATGCCCAGACGTGGGTCCCTTGCTCACTTTGCCACTGGATTCAAGATAGCCTGGCTGATGAGGGTTTTGAACCCGAAACCGGTCCCAGGATGCTTGTTTCTGGTCCAGGAAAGACATGGCTTGGCAGTTCGGGCTGGACTGTTCCCATGAGGCACAGGGTCAGACTGATTTGCATATGGCCATGTCTGAACTGGGGTGGTGGAGTGAGCTAAAGAATGATGATGGATTAAACCCAGATCAGTTGACTGGGGGTGAGTGTTTGATTTGCTCTAACGCTCCGTCCATCATCCCCTTTGGTATCGCTTTGTTCGCCCTAAGTTGGCAGGGTATGCCCAGACGTGGGTCCCTTGCTCACTTTGCCACTGGATTCAAGATAGCCTGGCTGATGAGGGTTTTGAACCCGAAACCGGTCCCAGGATGCTTGTTTCTGGTCCAGGGAAGACATGGCTTGGCAGTTCGGGCTGGACTGTTCCCATGAGGCACAGGGTCAGACTGATTTGCATATGGCCATGTCTGAACTGGGGTGGTGGAGTGAGCTAAAGAATGATGAGTGGATTAAACCCAGATCAGTTGACTGGGGGTGAGTGTTTGATTTGCTCTAACGCTCCGTCCATCATCCCCTTTGGTATCGCTTTGTTCGCCCTAAGTTGGCAGGGTATGCCCAGACGTGGGTCCCTTGCTCACTTTGCCACTGGATTCAAGATAGCCTGGCTGATGAGGGTTTTGAACCCGAAACCGGTCCCAGGATGCTTGTTTCTGGTCCAGGGAAGACATGGCTTGGCAGTTCGGGCTGGACTGTTCCCATGAGGCACAGGGTCAGACTGATTTGCATATGGCCATGTCTGAACTGGGGTGGTGGAGTGAGCTAAAGAATGATGATGGATTAAACCCAGATCAGTTGACTGGGGGTGAGTGTTTGATTTGCTCTAACGCTCCGTCCATCATCCCCTTTGGTATCGCTTTGTTCGCCCTAAGTTGGCAGGGTATGCCCAGACGTGGGTCCCTTGCTCACTTTGTCACTGGATTCAAGATAACCTGGCTGATGAGGGTTTTGAACCCGAAACCGGTCCCAGGATGCTTGTTTCTGGTCCAGGGAAGACATGGCTTGGCAGTTCGGGCTGGACTGTTCCCATGAGGCACAGGGTCATACTGATTTGCATATGGCCATGTCTGAACTGGGGTGGTGGAGTGAGCTAAAGAATGATGATGGATTAAACCCAGATCAGTTGACTGGGGGTGAGTGTTTGATTTGCTCTAACGCTCCGTCCATCATCCCCTTTGGTATCGCTTTGTTTGCCCTAAGTTGGCAGGGTATGCCCAGACGTGGGTCCCTTGCTCACTTTGCCACTGGATTCAAGATAGCCTGGCTGATGAGGGTTTTGAACCCGAAACCGGTCCCAGGATGCTTGTTTCTGGTCCAGGGAAGACATGGCTTGGCAGTTCGGGCTGGACTGTTCCCATGAGGCACAGGGTCAGACTGATTTGCATATGGCCATGTCTGAACTAGGGTGGTGGAGTGAGCTAAAGAATGATGATGGATTAAACCCAGATCAGTTGACTGGGGGTGAGTGTTTGATTTGCTCTAACGCTCCGTCCATCATCCCCTTTGGTATCGCTTTGTTCGCCCTAAGTTGGCAGGGTATGCCCAGACGTGGGTCCCTTGCTCACTTTGCCACTGGATTCAAGATAGCCTGGCTGATGAGGGTTTTGAACCCGAAACCGGTCCCAGGATGCTTGTTTCTGGTCCAGGGAAGACATGGCTTGGCAGTTCGGGCTGGACTGTTCCCATGAGGCACAGGGTCAGACTGATTTGCATATGGCCATGTCTGAACTGGGGTGGTGGAGTGAGCTAAAGAATGATGATGGATTAAACCCAGATCAGTTGACTGGGGGTGAGTGTTTGATTTGCTCTAACGCTCCGTCCATCATCCCCTTTGGTATCGCTTTGTTCGCCCTAAGTTGGCAGGGTATGCCCAGACGTGGGTCCCTTGCTCACTTTGCCACTGGATTCAAGATAGCCTGGCTGATGAGGGTTTTGAACCCGAAACCGGTCCCAGGATGCTTGTTTCTGGTCCAGGGAAGACATGGCTTGGCAGTTCGGGCTGGACTGTTCCCATGAGGCACAGGGTCAGACTGATTTGCATATGGCCATGTCTGAACTGGGGTGGTGGAGTGAGCTAAAGAATGATGATGGATTAAACCCAGATCAGTTGACTGGGGGTGAGTGTTTGATTTGCTCTAACGCTCCGTCCATCATCCCCTTTGGTATCGCTTTGTTCGCCCTAAGTTGGCAGGGTATGCCCAGACGTGGGTCCCTTGCTCACTTTGCCACTGGATTCAAGATAGCCTGGCTGATGAGGGTTTTGAACCCGAAACCGGTCCCAGGATGCTTGTTTCTGGTCCAGGAAAGACATGGCTTGGCAGTTCGGGCTGGACTGTTCCCATGAGGCACAGGGTCAGACTGATTTGCATATGGCCATGTCTGAACTGGGGTGGTGGAGTGAGCTAAAGAATGATGATGAGATTAAACCCAGATCAGTTGACTGGGGGTGAGTGTTTGATTTGCTCTAACGCTCCGTCCATCATCCCCTTTGGTATCGCTTTGTTCGCCCTAAGTTGGCAGGGTATGCCCAGACGTGGGTCCCTTGCTCACTTTGCCACTGGATTCAAGATAGCCTGGCTGATGAGGGTTTTGAACCCGAAACCGGTCCCAGGATGCTTGTTTCTGGTCCAGGAAAGACATGGCTTGGCAGTTCGGGCTGGACTGTTCCCATGAGGCACAGGGTCAGACTGATTTGCATATGGCCATGTCTGAACTGGGGTGGTGGAGTGAGCTAAAGAATGATGATGGATTAAACCCAGATCAGTTGACTGGGGGTGAGTGTTTGATTTGCTCTAACGCTCCGTCCATCATCCCCTTTGGTATCGCTTTGTTCGCCCTAAGTTGGCAGGGTATGCCCAGACGTGGGTCCCTTGCTCACTTTGCCACTGGATTCAAGATAGCCTGGCTGATGAGGGTTTTGAACCCAGAAACCGGTCCCAGGATGCTTGTTTCTGGTCCAGGGAAGACATGGCTTGGCAGTTCGGGCTGGACTGTTCCCATGAGGCACAGGGTCAGACTGATTTGCATATGGCCATGTCTGAACTGGGGTGGTGGAGTGAGCTAAAGAATGATGATGGATTAAACCCAGATCAGTTGACTGGGGGTGAGTGTTTGATTTGCTCTAACGCTCCGTCCATCATCCCCTTTTGTATCGCATCAGGGCTTCAAGCATAACATCCGTGCGTGAACGCTTTTCATTCCGCTTCACCTTAGGGGCCATTGCGGATAAGTGGTGTTCCTGTAGGTACTATACAGCCACCCACACCACCGCAACACCTTGCGCACCGGTCCGGTACACTGCCCAAACCGTTACCTGGTAGTAGTAGCAGCCACCAGCCAGCCCTTGCACCCTCGGAACCAGAGCCACGCCCACCAGCTAGCCCAGTGGGTCAGGTGAGTATGCCTCCAACCCGCGTGGCTCCCGGAAACGATGGAGATGCTGGCTTGCCGGCGCTGCCCTCACCGATAATTCAATGGGCCTCCTCCGTCAATTGTTAGCAATGCCCTTGAAGTGTGCCAGGAAAACAGTCACCCCCACGCTGTGCTGCCTATTCTTCCTGGAACTTCTGCAATTTGAGGAAAGAAAAGACTTTTGATTTGGCAACAGACAGAAAAACTGCTGAAAAAACCAGGGCGCTTTCGAACCACCACAATCCCCAACAAGAGACACAGCAGCTTGTAAAATTGCCAATCCAGCGCAGCCGCTCCTATGCTAAGGAGTTCAATAGCGGCGCCCTTTACGCGCGGTGCAGATGCATGCACTCTACAAGACCAATGCGTGTCTTTGAATCCTTTTAAAACCTATTGCGCGCCTCTCTGCACCGCAAAACCGCTGACCGCTGCCAAATATGCAATTATGCCTGTACCCTGAAATGAAAACCCAGCTGCGTACCCCGGCGCTCGTCCCGAAACCAGCGCGTGGCCTTTAACGCTCAGACGCGCGCTCACACCTCGCTCAAAAACAGCTGACCGCCTCAAATTTGGATGCGCTTATTAAACCCATCGTGCAGTTACTTCCCACGGCCAGCGCGCGTGTACTTAACCGCTGGAAACCCCGGCCATACAACGCCGATCTCCTCCCTTTGTGCCGCCGCTCACAGTCGCTGCAAAAAACTCCTCCGCTACCTCCCAGCTGATAGCGAACCACTCGAAAACAGTTCAGCAAACACCTGCGCTTCTCCCGCCGAGTCGAACGCTGCCACCACCTCCGCGATCTTGCGACCTGCAAAAGGAGAGAAAGAAGAAAAGCTCGTTACGGGCCTCTGGTGGCCCGGACCGATTGTAAATGCTGGCGGCTGGGGGGCGAGAAACAAGAGACTATTCTCGCTCCCCCCAGCCTATTTAAAGGGGTGTACAGGGCAGACCGGTCTAAACCGGCCTGCCCCTACGTTACAGCTTCGCGCTGAACCGGAAGCCTAAAGTGCTTCCAGTTCGCGCCCCGACCGGCCCACGCTATTGGCCGCCCAGGGGAGGTGGGGCGCCGCGTCACTAGTGCGCGCGGCGACCCACCCACCTCCTCTAAGCCGGGGGACCGGTGTGACCGCCATAATGGCGGCGCGCTCGAGTCCGAGCTTAGCCTGCCCAGGAGCACGTCATGAGCCATTTTTCAAATGATGTAAGGGGGCTACCACCGTGGGCATGAATCGCAGGTTGCAAGACCCAGTGACGGATGGCTGTATACTGCCAGTGCGCAGTGGCTGGGAGACCATAGGCAGACTGAATCTGAGGAAAGCCCATTAATATAAAACAGATCGTCCGCCCTCTGGAAGTTAGCATCCTGCCACTGAGTGAACACAGAGCCATGGAGTGCAAGGGGGGAATCAGGGTTCCCTATAATTGGAGTCTGAGGTGAAATTCGAGTGAATGAATTAATGAATGAATAAGTAGTTTATTTGTCAATTAAAACCATAAACATTGCAAGAATCATACATTGTTGAATATTTAGCTAAAAATGTCTAAAACAAAACTTATTATACCTCATAGCAACCGTTGCACATCTTAATGAAAAGACAGTTTCTTTGTTTGATGCCCTTCATAATTATTTTTTTTAAAACTGTGTACCAGAGGTTAATAAAAATCGGATAGGGCCAACCAATAAAAACACCTACCTACAGATCTGAAAGTAGTTCCTCATAAGCCAGCTTTTTCTCTGAGTAGCAAGAATATATATACTAGGCCTGGGCGGTAAATTCCGTTTGGCTCGCGGAATTTGGGTAATTTCGCGTTCCGCGGAGAACGCGAAATTGCCAAAAATTCCGCAATTTGCAGCTTCGCGGAATTTTTTACTTGTTCGCGCTTTAAAAATGCGTGTTCGCGAGATATTTCTCCCCAAGCACGCAAACAGCGTTCGCGAACAGGAAAAAAGCATCGCGAACGGGCGGACCAAGCAATTCCGCATGTTCGCCGAACTTTTGCGTGCTCGTGTAGATTTTTTACCATTTCGCGGAGCTTTGCGTAGCGCGACTACGCAAATTCCGCCCACCCCTAAATATACTTGACCGCGGCTAGATTTAAAACTACTGGTAAAGTGCCAGTGTGCAAGACTGTAATAGAATTAAAGTGCCAACAGAGCAGGTAAAGTGCCCATGTGTAATAAATAACTACTTGGTAAAAAAACATTTCCATCACTTGACGGGATAGGGAGCAGCTTCTATCGCTTTCCCTAGCAGCCCTTCCTTAAACATCAATGTACCCATTCACATTTATTTACAACACTTGACTAGACTGATCAGGCCTTATATCAATTTCTTAGCAGATATAGCACCCCGGACCTACAGAACCACAAATCCACTAAGAGCTTATGGAATTGCTGCACAGCCCCCCCACACGCCCCCCCCACAGCCACCCAGGACCAGACCTTTACTTCCATCAGGTTTTTAAAAACAGCCAGGAACTGAACTAATCTAATATTCAACATTATATTTCTTGGGTCCAATAACTAAATAAGAGCAGTTCTGCAGGTCCTTATACCCAGATTGATGAACTCCTTCTCAGTAAACTTCATCGCTGATTAGCCAGTACTGGACAAATACTTATGACATGCTGTAGAGTCTCATTCCCCTGATGACATCGTCGGCAGCTCGTGTCATTCCCTAGGGCTCCCTCCTTTCCTCCATTTTGGCAGGAAGTCTAATGTGGTTAACTCACCAAGCCTGAGCGCCAGGAATGACTGTTTGACCTTCCAGTGATAAGGGGCTGCAAGGAGTGGCGATTCTCTTAGCGATGAGTGTGATTTCAACACCAGCCACTCATGTAGACGCCTGGTCAACCTTTCTTTATTTGCAGTCCAACTTTGCAGTTTAATTGACTTGTTTACCATTTTCTTGAAAGCTTGGCCAGATATATTAGAGTTCCATAGCTCACCCAATTCTAGCATCTCAATACTATTCTTGAGATATTTCTTGTAGGCACCCTTCCCCCTTTGTAAATTATTTTCAGACCAAACTCGATTAGCCAAATTCGAGTGGATAATTTCAGGGGATCCTGCACCCTGTCCCAGACTCCCATTGTAGCCCGGAGCACCTGTGAGACATAGACCCCGGCTGGCCGGTGTTGTTTTGGAAGCCAGGGAGCGTTCCAAATATGAACACCCGCCACTGCTTGATGTATAAAGCACCCATGTTTTTTCAGTGCTAGGCTGAGCCCATTCTACCATATAATGCAGTTGTGCTGCTTAATAGTAGCATATTAAATTGGGGGTACCCAGCCCACCCTCCGATTGTGACAAGTACATCTGCCGCTGGGCCCATCCCATATGAAGTCGTCAATAAGGTGCTATAGTTTTTCGATTATCTGCAGGAAAGGTTGTTGTGGCAGGGTTTGCATGATGTAAAGAATCTTTGGCAGAAGCTTCACCTTGATGACCACTAAGCGCCCCAGCCAGAAGAGACCATATGCATTCCATTTAGATAGATCAGAGCGTGAGGTCACCAAAATCATGGCGAGGTTGTGGTCGACAGTGCGCCCAGGCGTGGCGTGGAGGCCTAAGCCCAGGTACCTTACCCCCTGTGAGGACCAGACAGATGGGAAGCAATGCTCGAGTTGTGCTTGCTCACTCTTCAGGATAGTCAGATTCAGTGTGGAAGAGTTCTGTAGGTTTGTTTTAAACCCAGACACTAGCCCGAAAGCCCCCAGTTCTTCCGTCACAGCTGGCACAGAGGTCTCCGGGTTCCAACATCATCAGCATATAAGGCAGCTTTGTGATCCCTGCCACCCATATATACGCCTGAGATGCCCCGTTTGTAATGAATGCTTTCCCCAAAGGGCTCCATATAGAGGGCAAACAGTAGGGTGATAGGGGGCAGCCCTGGCACTGGCCACTAGAGACGCTGAAGGACTGAGATATTTGCCCGTTAACCCTCACCAGCGCCTTGAATGAAGCATAACTGTACTGGATTCACTGAAGGAATAGTGGGCCAAGGCCAATGTGCAACAGTACCAAGCAAAGGTATGGCCAGTGGACCTGATCAAAGGCCTTCTCTGCATCACTAGAGAGGAGGAAGGCCGGGATACAGAAGCGCTGCATCTTGTCCAACAAGTAGCAAATAAGCTTCATGTTGTTGCTGCACCCTCTTTCGGGAGTGAAGCCAGTCTGGTCGGGATCCACTAGACCTTGCACATAGGGAGCAAGATGATGTGCCAAGATGCCCATGAAATTCTTGGCGTCCACATTAAGTAAAGAAATAGGGTGGCAGGAGGAGCAGCACACATGTTCCTTACCAGGCTGAGGGTTTACTGTGATCACAGCAAGTTGTATGGTATCCGTCAGGGTACCAGAGGTGCTAAAGGTGTTATATAATCTTGCCAGTATGGGAGCTAGCAATGACCCAAATGTTTTATAGAAGTCTGAGCTGTAACCGTCTTGCCCAGGAGCCGTTCCTGGTTGGAGGCAATGCATAGCCACGAGGACCTCGTTGGAAGTAATGTCCTTATCTAAGGTGGAGGCTTCTTTCTGTGTGAGGCAAGTAAGAGGGACCTGTGACAAGTAGGAATCAATGTTTCCAGTGTCCAGCTCTTCAGCTGTGTTGAGGACAGCGAAAAAGCGTTCGAACTCCAGTACGATAAGGTCGTCCTGGTGGATAGTGGTACCATCCGAGCCGTCAAGCTCCCCCACTTTGTGGTGGACAGCCTGGGAGCAAACCGGATGTGCCAGCAGGCGGCCTGCTTTATTCCCCACAATGTAATATTTCTGTTTGGTACAAAGCACTGCATATTGTGCCCTATCTATGTCCAAAGCCTTAAGCTGCTTGTGAGCTGTCGTAAGTTGGCACCGCATCGGGAACAAGCCATTGAGCCTATCGGCCTATTCCAATTCTTTAACTTTGGGCTCCAAGTGTGCTCAGGTACTGCATCTGTTCCTATTGAGTCATGCTTCTTTAGCTATCACTGACCACGTACCACTGCCTTTTGCGCTTCCCATAGTAAAGCCATAGGTGTCATCAGGGTGTCGTTAACAGTTAAAAGACTCTTTCGGCATATGTGAGGAGTTTGCTGTTAAGGTGCCAGATGTGGGGGGGTGTCGGTAACAGTTAAAAGACTCTTTCGGCATATGTGAGGAGTTTGCTGTTAAGGTGCCAGATGTGGGGTGGTGGTGCCATAGTAGGAACGGAGCAACTAAGGATGATGGGGGAGTGATCAGAAAGGGCATCCACCCCAATATCCATTGCTGTGGTCACACTAGTAATTCAGGGAGATGTGAAAAAAAAGTAAATCCTCGCGGAAGTCCACTGTGCCATGGAAAAGAATGTGCAAGCATGTGTAGCCAGGTGCTTATGGTGCCAAGTGTCCACTAACCTTACCTCCACCAACCACTGTTTGCATAACGGGGTAAGAGCCCCAGTCTGACCCACTATCTGGATGGATCTATCCAACTTCACATCAATCACTATGTTAAAGTCTCCCCCTATGATCACATCACAGTCTGGGGTGTCAATAACACGGCCTAGAGCTTCTTTAAAAAATACTTCTTTGTGTTTGTTCGAGCCCCATAAGGTTGTCAGTGTGAAAGTGTGTCCCTTTAGTTCTATCTGGAGCGCTAAGAGTTGGCCTGGTAATTCAGTATATGTTTGTGTCACCCATCATCGGGAATGGGTAGCCAGGTGAATCTCACCCCTGCCCTCTTCCCGAGGAGAAGTCTTGGCAGTCAAACCAACGGGATCATAAGCGCTTGCAGTCAGCTTTAAGCAGGTGGGTTTCCTGGATTAGATCTATATCACGCTTAGCATCCCTAAGATAAGAGAGGAAAGCAAGACATTTTACAGAGGCATTGAGTATCCGGATATTTAAGCTAAGTATGGTGAGCATGGATATTCGGGTGGTGAAGAAGCCATGAAAACATGGGGGGCCAGAGAGCCTGTGTATGTTCCCTATAAATTGGCCAGAGTGTGTGAAGAAAAGCACAGGTTGTTAGGTACAGGGAGGGAAGAGTAAAACAAGAAACACTTTAACAAGTGAGTTCCCTGCCTGGGAACATAGCAATCAAAAATTTGAGGGTCCATGTCGTCGGCCGCGATTCGTGTTGAGTTTCAGTGGGAACTCGTCATGGAGTTCTGCCACCATGTAGCAGCAGACAATGCGGGAGAACTTTTCCAGGGCCAACAGCTACAAACCATAAGGGCCCGGAGTGTCATTGAGAGGAGAGCCCAACTTCCGCCAGGCCATCAGTACAAGGATAGCCATCGGCCATTCAATCTGCCAATGTTCACTGTCTGGCTCCGAAGCACTGTCACAGTGTTGCAGTTGTCTCTGAAGGTTTGTGCACCATCTTCTCCCTTGTATGAGTAGATTGGCGTAGGTCTGGTGGAGAGGAAGCCAGACCATGAGTTGGTAATTGAGTGGAGGACTCTCCTAGGAGGGCGTCCATATCCAGTAGTGATTGGGCCTCTTCAACAGTGCAGATACTCTTTGTTTCATTGTTCTATACAAACTCAAGCCAGAAAGGATGTCCCTATTTGTATCTGATTTCTTTTTTGAGTAGGTGGTCAGTCAGATGCCTGAGGGTCCTGCGGCGCTGCAGGGTTATCGGGGAGAGATCTTGATAGAGCCAGACTTTCATACCTTCAAAGTCTAAGGCGTTCCTCTCACGCACTGCAGACATGATGATTTCCTTTTGCTTATAGTAGTGGGGACAGGTGAGTATATCTTGTGGTTGCCCCTGAGAGTGTGCCGGGCATCCAGCCCTATGAGTAGGATCAAGGACGATATCTTGGTCAACCAGTTGCGCGGCCAGCTGTCAAAACAGGCAAACAACATAGTCTTCCAATTTGCCGGGGACTGCTTGCAGGGGAACCCCTTTTATGTGAATATTTAAGTGCCTGGATGTGTTTTCGAGCTCTTCCAGTTGGTATTGAAGTTCCATATTTTTGTCTCTCTGCTCCAGAAGTTCCTGTTGTTATCCATCCAGCTCCTTTGAGTGATAATCGGTGGTCTGCTCCAAGGAATCCACACTCTGATCCAGCTCACTGAGGTTCAGCCGGAGCTCCTTTATGTCAGCTGCTATGTCTTGCTTGATGGCTGCGATGTCCTCCCTAAGGGTCCCAAACAGATGTTCCAGGAAGGCTCTTGTCACAGCAGTGTCCTTCCGCTGGGATCCACAAGCAGCTTCCTACATAACGAGAGGAACAGTGGGAGGCGCCTCCCTGGCCTGATCCGTTTTTTTCCCCATCTGTTTGGTAAACATGTCCTTCAATGTGGCATCTTTTTTAGGATCGCGTTTTGAGGTGATGGCTGTGCTGTGAGTAAACTCTGAGTCTAGTGCATGCCAAAAACCGTGTTACTGTCACCAGCCCACCCGCAGCCATTCAGGTTGCTCAAGGATTCGTGTCCCACTAAAAATGAAGAGATCGGGGGTCTAGGCTGGTGGCGGTGGGTCAGAGGGAATTCTCCAACAGCAGCAGTGGAGACCACAAATGTAGAACAGCCCAGTCAAGGACCGCCGCAGTACCTCTGCGTGAGGCCTGGCCACAAATATGTGTAAAGCTGGCAGGGGTGGACAAAGGAGAGTGCGCAGATGACAATGGCAAGACAGCAGGAGTCCTCTATGCTCAAATTCAGTCCACCACAACCACAAGCAGGCAGTGGGGAAACCTATGACAGGCACTCTGGCCCAAACGCAGTCTCCAATGTAGTCTGTCACACATCTATTCCCCCTTGGGTTTCGTCCAAGCATCAAGGCCACAGTGTACGTCTATGAAGGCCTTCCTCCTGTGTAGCATCAGGCGTGGTAGACGGTGGTCCTGAAGGGGGAGGCACAGCAGAGGGACACAAACACTGCTCCGATTCGAGTGCGTTCATGGCGACTTGGATTGTCAGGAGGAGTGCTAGGCCGCAGCAGGTCAGGCACATACCTCTCGGCCCACAGGCCCATATGAAGCCACCAGGACGTCCAATTGGCGGTCACCCCCCAGGGGGAAGAAAGGAGTGCAGGGCGCTGAGGCAGGGACCCACATCTGTCCTCTCCTGGGGGTCGCAAGGATGGAGAGCCGGGGCGGCATGCAAAAACCCACAATAGGACGTGCTAAGCTCTGGAAGGCTGCCATGGACCAGTGCTGGTATCAGGCCATCAAGGCGAGTGAGTCCTCAAGTCGAGCAGGCAGGGCCCCCGGGAAGCAACCCCAATGATGCACAGAGCATCACTCAGTCAAGACCAGTGGAGAAGGAGAAAAATCGTGGGGGTCAGCTCCAATTTGGTGGGGCCATCAGGTCCGAGGTGAAGCAGCAGGTGCCATCTTGGCAGCACGCCCGATCACTCAGTCCAGATCCCAGCTTCAGAAGGCTCCCGTGTTCAGGAGCTGCTCTGGGTCTGAGCTCCAATGGTGAGGGGCTGAAGGGAGCTCCAGAGAAGCGCTGTCACACGGCCACCATGTTGGACACGTCTACAATTGTTAGTAGATAGTGATTTGTGTAAATACCCAGAGGTAATTGCATGGAAACAGCCATATACCACCCATGGAATGCCCACTTTACCAAAATTAGTAGCACACATTGTTACTTGAGTTATTTTGCCAACTTTCCGATTTAAACCCTGAACCAACAGCTGAAGGGGATGTCCCAATTTTCCTCTTCGCATATGTGTTTTTTCTTCATGTTTATTACACAGCTCTGGTACTTGACAGATCCAAAGAACAATTTTTTTTTTTTTTTACAGAGTTTTATATAGCGCAAACTTGACCCGAAGGTATCGGGTATCAGAGCGGTTTACATAGCACCAGTTGCTTACATGAGGACACATTGGTTTTTTTATTAGGCATGGGGAGATTAAGTGATTTTCCCAGAATCACAGGATGTTCAGGTCGTTGCCAAAACTCGAACACAGTTCCCCAGAATCGACGTCGACCGCCCTAGCCGTTAGGCCAAAGTATATTCATTAATAATCAACTACTTTATTTCCCTCTTAGCCAGGGTCTTTCGGGCAACAGGGAAAGCAGAGTTCAGGCATTTTGAGACAAATGACTTGTATTGTGTTTACTATTCTGCTGTAGGCAGTAACAGCTGAGCCCTTGCACGAGCAATGGGCCATCTGCTGTCAGTGTCTCAGCACACAAGTATGTGATGTGTCAGAGATTATGCGATGTTTCGCTACCATTTCTTGTGTGCTTTTTAAGTGCTCAAAATGCGGAACATACATATTAAGTTCGCTGAATTCCAAATAAGGTTGAATATTGTTAATAAAGAAATATAATGCTAAATTTGATTGTGACCAGTGTTTTTTTTTTTTGCAGGCCAGCAGCCTTTGGTCACCATAGATTATGATCAGCTGGAAGCGCTGTGCAACATCGAGGGACTGCAAAGCAAGTATGAAAATTGATACGCTATATGCATGTATACATTTGATAGTCATCTGTATTTTTTCTATTGTTTTCTTTAAAAAAAACTACATTAAAATAGAAAATTACAAGAAATACGAAGGCAATTCTAAATACTGAATTAGGTACCTTCAGTAAGCTGGTTGTAATTCTAGATAGGGGCTCCATGTTACAATCCTGCTTTATACAAGTCAATAAAATAAATAAATGACTATAAAAATGAAAGCCATAGAAGTCACCTTTTTTTAATGTAGCCCTTGTTCCTTAAAAGAACGGATGCTACTTTAAAATAAAAGTTTCCTGTTTGAGTAAACTTCAAGGGGAGAATGCAGTGGGCCTTCTGTAGTCACCGTAAGCCATTCGCACAACGGGGAGGCTGTCCAAAGGGGGACACCTGCCCCTTTATACATCAGTTACACCTCCTTTGAATTTTCGGCAGCTGTATTTGTGGTTGCAAACTATTGATACATGCCATATTGAATTGCAATTAGGGGTAGGCATCTCTTTCATGGCCTTCCTAACTGCAATTCAGTAGGGGCAGCTAAACCCATTTCACGAGCCAGAAAGGCTTTTCTGACTCACACGATGGGTCTAATACATAACTAAAAGCTATTTGTGGTCTTAAACCACAGGATATTACAAATTGCATTGTCTGTCACTGCAAAATGACTTTGTACATCTGGCCCACAGTTTTACAATGGGCAGAAGAGCTCAATACCATCTCCACCTGGCTGTGCATAAACTGGCATTCTTTTTCCACACACATGAATGGAGCTGGCAGAAGACTCTTTGTGGAACAAGATTCCGAGGCTTCTTGCTCCCCTAAATTAGGAATAAGGAAAATCCCATAATGTGTTGGGCAGCAAAAATATGAAGACCTCGTTCTCTTTTGTGATAAAAAAAATGTTGAAGATCCAGAATGCCTTTACCAAAACTCCAAAACTGTTTCCTTATCTTCCGAGTATTTCACCAGAACTCATTTGTCATTTCTCCCTTCCAAATTCTGAGTCTTATTGAAGTTAAATGTCAGCACCCAAGCTGTGGGTGTGAAGTTGCAAAGTTTTTTCTTGCAAACCTCCCATGATTCTGGTGGACGCTATGATTATTACCGTCAAGTCACCAACATTTCTGCAAATGAGTTTTAACTTTGAACGAAGACTCTTGCATTGATGCAAAAAACATGATTCACATAATCTCTCCGGTGTTCTGGCGATAGGAAAATTGGTTTAGAGTTATCTTGTGAGAAAATGGGACATGAATTCCTAGTGTTACAGTTTCTCTACACAGAAAAAAACACACCGAGGGGCTTATTTACAAGCCCCTTGCGCCGCCGGTACATCACGTTGCGTGACGCACCGGCGGCGCAACCTGCTGCCCTATATTTATAAGGACGCCCTGCGTGGCTTGTAAATATCGCCCCTTCTCACGCAACACTTTGCGTGTAATGGGCGTGACATGGGTGTTGCTGTGGGTGTTCCCACACAACACCCATGTATTCTGATGCATTTCCAGATTTATGAGAAATCGTAAACCTGGAACTGCGTCAGAATGCTACGCCACCCCAAGGGTGGCGTAGCGAGGCGCAACGAGGAGAAATGTTTACATTTCTCCTTGCTTTTTCCTCTTTCCATGCGTGCTGCATTCTACAGCACGGATGGAAAGAGGAAATCACCTCAATTGATTGTTTTTGTGCAGGAAGGTGTCCCTCCTTGCACAAAAACAATCTCCCCACGACGCAGGCATCCTTGCACCATGGTGCAAGGGTACATGCGCCGGCGCATGGCAGCCGATTGTGCGCCAGTGCAGGGTAAAGCACAGGAATGCGACATATTGCGGTAAATATGTCGCATGGCTGTGCTTTGAAAGGGACTCAGTGCGGCACAGCCAAATGGCTTGCGGCACGCATTGAGTCACTTTCATTTTAAATATGGCCCCATTTTTTTTTTTTTTGCAAAGTGTGCAAGTTTAAGAGGGGCCCTATTATAATTCTGCTTACTGTTCACCAGCTCCATCCATACCTCAAGATGGGCTGCCAGCTTGTGGACATTTCCATGATACCTATATGGTAGTAATCTTGTGATGATGTGATCTTATCAGGCATTGGCGCCTTATGCCCATGCATGTGTGACCAGTTTTCTTGTTTTTGGGATTGGATCTGCCATGTTGGCAGGCCTTATAATGATATCTCGTAATCTGACCAGTAGCATAAGTAGGGATAGTAACAGATTTTAGACATACATGTCTATATTAATGATGGTAGACTACATTCCCAGTTATTCTACCAAACATTACCAATGGCCATCCATATCACCAGATTCGGAATATCCCAAAAGGAGACATCTTCTTGACAGGCAGACATTGCTCAGGCGACACAATATTTAAAGAAATGGTCAATGAAGGTCTTCACCCATTTCAAAACACAGACGTACGATCCCACCAAAATAAAAACCACATTAGAAACTTGCAAACAGATAAAAAAGATTTTACTTCAAAGTCAGGACAAAGAAGCCAGAAAGAATTAAGAGAATAGATTCGTCACCACGCAGATTGAAGCACATCACCATATTAGACAAATACTAAACAAAGGTCAGCACATCCTACAGTTGAGTCCTTTAAGTCCAGTTTTTTTTAACTCATATTTTATTTGTTTTCAGGTTGTGTATATATGCGGTACATTATTTGCTTTTATGAGTACAATTTTAAAATTACGAGCAATTGGTTTTACATATTCATTCCTGCAGCTCATACAGATATGTCTTGGAAAGAAACATGCTGTTGTGCATTTGCAGCCATTACTGAATATCAATTATTACATACATGTACCAGGATTAGCGTTTTAAACGAGCAACGTGCTCAACTCCAATCCCCCCTCCCCCCTTGCAAAACAAATAAAAACTTGCTACCATGGACCGGTCGTCTGCTTCGTGTGTTACATCTATGTGGGGTAATAGAGAGGGGAAGAGGGAGAAGGGGGGGGGGGCAGGAAGGGAAGGACAACTGGTCAATAAATTGGCGGTAATGAATCTACTGTGTGCTATGTCAATCAATGAGGTCAGATGTATTAGGGAGGACCTCCGTATTCATTCTCTCTGGTCAGCAACGGTACTCATTTTGAATTGTTCCACTAAGTGGGCCCATTCCATTGAAATTCTTTTTTTTCCTAAGTCCCCTGTACTCCTCACGCTGTAGCGCCTCTCTTTCTGCAGTGGCCCACCTGATGACTTCCTCTCCTCATGCTCCCCTTCGCGGTGCTGAGTGGGATTTCTAACGTTGTGTGAGCAATCTCTTGGCCAATATTAGGGAAAGCCCCTTGAAGCGGCGCAATACCACCCCTTTTTTGGGGAGCTGGGAAAGACCCATGCAGCACGCTTCGATAGTGGACCATGAAGAGCGTTCGGATATTTGGGCTAGGCCCGCTGTAACTTCATTCCAATACCCTTGCAAGGAGGGATATGCTCAGAACATATGAATGAAATCAGCATCAGACAGATGACATCGAGGACAGTCCGAGGAAGCAGTCAGGTACATTGTTTGTATCTTATGTGGCAGTGAGAGGTCTAAGTGTTCCCCCAATCCTCGGTGCAACCATCTGACCAAGTGGCTTCCATGACCCATTATGTGGAGTGCTTTTAATAAGTGAAAGGTGGGGGGGCTCTCGCTGCTCCACTAACCAGTGCTGGCGTATAAAATGCATAATTGCAGCGTGGGTCCAAAACAGCGTATTAGGTACTGCATTAGTTCGCACAAACTCGGCGTGGGGCATCAAGTTTCCATCCGTGAACAAGGAGCCCACCGTCTCAACTCCAACTTCCACCCAGTGCCTCAACCTATTGGCCAATAAAACTCCCCCATGGGGTTGGCAAACCACAGAGGGGAACATTTGGGGCATATGGAGTAGATACTTTGGTGTATTTCAGCGCTAGTTTCTAATAGTGAAGCGCCGTCTGGAGAAGGAAGGGGGCATCCCTCATTCTTTTGGATTCAGGGCAAAGCAATGACTACAACGATCCAAGCCTTAGCCGCTCAGTTGAGTATCCAATTTCAAACAAATTATGGCCTGCTAGCCAATAGGCCAACCACTACAACTGTCCGACTATGCAGTATGCCTTGAAATCTGGGGCCCCCATACCACCTTTAGAACTAGGCAACTGCATTTTAGCGAGGGCTATCCTGTGACGTCCCGGACCCCATATGAAATTTGTCAGTAAAGTGTCTAGGGTTTTGAAGATCCATGCTGGAATCACCACTGGGAGATTCACAAATTGGTACAGGAGCCTTTGCAGCATGACCATCTTGGCCACTGCTAACCGGCATGCTGTCGTTAGCGGCAGGCTATTCCAGAAAGCCACTTGCGACTTTAAGGAGGTGATTGTACGGACCAAATTTCCATCTATTGTATCAGTAGTTGTTCTATATATTTGTACTTAAATGTGACCGGTTCCATCTTAAGTTGTATTGGACCAAACTGTAGGTAGGTCAAATTGCAATTATTATAAAAGGAGCATGCAATAGGCTTCGAAGCATTTAGGTGTAGGCCCGATATGGACCCAAATTGAGTCAGTAAGGTAGCTCTAGGAAGTAAATCTAATTGCATGTCTTTAAAATATAGCAACATATCATCGGCTTAAAGTGACACCGAGTGGATCGCCGTGCCAACAGGTATACCATATGCCCTCATTACTTGCTGTAGATGTTGAGCAAGGGGCTCTAATGCCAACACAAACAATAGCGGTGAGAGGGGGCCGCCTTGGCACGCCCCTCGGTGGATATGATATGCGTGGGAGATGTTGGAACCTGTTTTTGCTCGCGCTGTTGGCCTGGTGTAGAGTAGCTTTACCCAGCAACAAAAATTGGGAGGGATCCCAAGCTTAGTAAGTGTTGCAAGCATATAAGTCCAGCTAAGAGTATCAAAATCTTGTCGAATATCTAACGAGAGACAGCCTGCACATGGAAAGTGATCTTGAGCCACATGCATTAAAGCGAAGAAGCGACGAATATTCAGGGCAGTACTACGTCTGAGTATAAAGCCACACTGGTTGGTATGTATTAGCCCAGAGAGAAGGGGAATTAACCATGATGCCAGTATTTTACTGAGGATTTTATATTCTGTGTTTAGAGTAGATAAGGGTCTATAAGAAGAGAGGTCAGCTGGGGGTTTGTCAGGTTTTAATAAGGAAGTCACTATCGCCTCCCTGGTTGTGGGCGGTAGGATTCCCTCCTCAAGTGAAGTATTATATAACTGCAATAGCTTTGGGACCAATCGTGACGCAAACGTGGAGTAGAACTCGATGGGGAGCCCATCCAAGCCCGGCGTTTTATTACGAGAGAGTTCCTTTATTGCTCCACAAATCTCGGCGGAGGTAAAAGGAGCTGCCAAGTCTTCAACACTTGCACTTGAGGCAACTGGAAGTGTGATGGACTCAAGGAATTCATCGGTAGCTTCAGATACGCACTGGGGCGGAGCCTCGTAGAGATGCGTATAGTAGTCCTGGAACGCCCCATTGATTTCCACCTGTGTGGTAACCAATGTGTGATGTCTGTCATATACTGCCAGTATAGGTGTAGGTGAAGGTTGTGGTCTTATTAAGCGAGCTAACAATGTACCAGATCTGTCTGCCTCTGCATGTGAGTGCAAAGTATATGCATTTAGATCAATTGATCCCAGTCTCTCCAGCAATTCTGCATATTTCACTCTAGCCTCCTGCAGTTTCTGTACTTCACCTGCGTCTGTCCGGGCCGCTATTTCTAGTGATTGCAGTGTTGCCTCTAGGTCGATAATATCTCGAATAATCTCACATCTGGCACCCACCACTGTCCCCATTGAGACTCCCCGAATTGACACCTTAAAGGCCTCCCACTCTATAGACCTTGTTGCAGCCGTACCCTCATTGTCTGAAAAGTACGAGGTGATGGACGTCACTATGGTGTTTCTGACTACTGGGTCTTCTAATAATAAAGGCTGCAAGCGCCTCGTTGGAATCAGAGCGGGAACCCGGCCCCAGTTAATTGTCAATTCTAGCGGGTTATGGTATGAGATGGTTTTCCCTAAGTAAGTGCTATGTGAGATAGAAGGAAATAGGTCTGATGTGCAGAGAAATCGATCTAGGCGAATATGTAGGCTATGTGGGTGTGAGAAAAAGGAGTTTTCACACATGTTGCTGTGTTAGAGTCTCCATAAATCTAGTAAGTTCCACCCGCTTACCCATCAAGACAGGATCTTAGCCTGCAATATCGCTACTGTTCCTCGTAGAGGAGGGTGAGAACGATCTAACCCTACATTGAGGACTGCATTAAAATCCCCTCCCAACACCAATGGACATTGCATAAATCCCGAAAGGGCATTTGACAGGCGGGACAGAAAAGCTTCCTGATCTATGTTAGGTGCATAGATAGACCCCAGTACCACTCGTCTACCATCCAAAGTGCCTTGTAATAGCACATATCTACCTTGGTCATCTATTTTACTATCAGTCAGAGAGAATGGGACCCCAGCATGAACCCATATCGCTGCCCCACGTGAGAAAGCGGAATAGGCAGTCACATATAGTTGGCCCCTCCAGCTTCTTTGTAATTTACGGGTTTCGGAGGGCATTAAAATAAATGCGTTTCTTGCAGATATACTATTTGAGCACGGCAACGGTGCAATTGAGCCACAATTCTGTGCTGCTTGTGAATCGAGCCCATCCCCCGTATATTCCAGGAGATAATAGTGTATGGTTTAACTACAGACTCCATTTATGAAAGACATGGATGCCATCGGTCCCCCCACCCCTCAGTCCCTCCCCCCCCAGGGTATTAGCGAGCAGACCAGCAGCAAATTAAACAAATAAACATGATCCCAATACTCGGTCAATCGAGTCAACTTCGGTTGAGCAAACTGAATGCTAAACAGTAACATAGTGAACTGTGCAATAACAAGTGCTTTCGCTTGCGGGGTAGGCTATTGATGTGGAAGACGTGTAGGCCATGTGCAGTAGGTGGGTCAGCCCAGGACGGGCCGGGCCACGAGAACTTACAGCTTGACTTGCTGCCATATCCCTAAGCAAGTATCGCAATAACAGAGTGTTTTACAGAAGCCAGGTCGCAACACCACCGGTTGGGTTAGTACATTCGCAGAGCTAGCGTATATTAGCTGAGATTAGTGTACGCCCCTTATCCATCACTAAACATTTTCAGACCAGTGGTTCATTACTTAGCTGCGTGGACATTGAGGGAAACAGCGCCATACTACCCCCCAAGACTGAGTCTGAGGTCACCTCCTCTGAGGGACTGGAGCTCAAAGCAGATGCCGACTGGAGGGCCTCCTGTCTACCCTCCAATACTACCTGGGGAGAGGGGGGACCAGTCGTGGTGCACTGTGTAGTTAGTCCCTTCCTGCGTCTGCGTGGAAGTCTCTGTGTTTTCTGCTGTGATCTTTCACGGCGTTCAGTGCTCAAAGTTTCGGGGAAGTTCCTGTCCAGCCAGTCCCACGCACTCTCTGCCGTGTCAAAAAAGAAGGAGCGTTGGTTGTGGATGACTTTTAACTTGGTCGGAAATAGAGGAGTGAACACAAGGCCCGCTGCACGGTTACGAGCCTTGACCTCCATAAATGAGGAGTGCTTGCATTGGACTGTTAAAGGGAAAATTTAAATTTTCGTGTTGCTGAACTGTATTGGGCCGTTGTATCGAGCTGCTTGTAATAGTTGGTCTCGGTCTATATAGTTCAGTATCTTGGCAAGAATTGTTCAGGGATTTGCACCCGGAATGGGTTTTCTAGTGGGAACCCGATGGGCACGTTCCACCGTAAAAAGATCAGAAAGGCCTGTGGGAGCAACTTTGGTTTTGAGCCAATCTTCAATGAACGTTGCTGGCTGCGGACCTTCCGATCCCTCAGGAAGGCCCACTATTCTGAGATTGTTCCGGCGGGCCCTTCTTTCTGCATCATCTGCGCCGGCTTGAAGAGTCTCTATTTGCTTGCGCATTTGCTGGATTTGGTCATCATGCTCTCTCATCTTTGGTACCACGGTGCCCAGCGTCAGTTCAGAGGCCTTGACCTTATCAGACAATTTTCTGTGATCGTCTTTCAGCAAATTAAGCTCCACAGAAATAGTACACAGCTGCTGCGCAATTGCTGACCTGGATTCCCAGATTTCCTGCAATATCATGTCCAGTTTGTCAGGGGGGGGTTGGGCCCCACCCTCTTCCAGCAGAGAGGACCCCACCCTCTTCCAGCAGAGAGTGCATGGAGGAAGCTTCGGAGTGCGGTGATCGGGACCCGGTCCACCGAGACACCGCCGCAGTTTTTGCTTTCACACGACCCATTGTTGTTGGTTCACTGATCGGTATATAGAAATAAAAAATAAAAAATAAAAAAAAGGAGGGAAAAAACAGGCCGTGAATCCACCCCTATGTTTGCCCAGGTCTTGTAGACTTGTTGTAGATCCTCAGTCCTTCTGCCCCGTCCACCCATCCGTCTCCAACATTGTGCACACCACCGGGGGGGCCCTTCACAACAGTCCCAGACTCAGTATAACCAGACCTTCGACTGCCTTCAAGTGCTTCAACTATGGTATCTCGGGTAGTGTCCATCCATCCCCCTGTTTATTCCTTGGCCCTGGTCGCAGGAGGAGGGAGAGGGAATACAGACCCAGAGGGGCTCCAAGAGTGCGTGGGAGGGCCACAGCAGGCACTTGCCTTGTCTCTGCAGTTCCCCGCAGTCGCAGGCCGGCTCTCAGAGGGGGAGTCAGTGGCACTCACCGTTGAGGGCCCGCAAACCCAGAGCTGCGGTATTGCCTCAGAACAGCAAGGTGCTCCCGGGGCGTCTCAGCCGGAGTTGTCAGATGGTGCGGCGCTGGGCCTTGCGGATTCATACGCGACTTTCCGTGCCGCCGATTCCGCTTCGCCTTGTCAGTGTTACCGCCCCTAGTTGAAGGGGGGAGACGCTTACCGCACTCAGTGCCTGCTCCACGGGCCGCAACTTCTCGTCGCTCCGTCGGGCCAATGTCCGGGGCACTCCCGTGGACTTCTGTGCCCAGGGGGGCGGCGCCAGCCCCGGCGTAGGGCGCAAAAAGAGCTCGCGGAGTTGCAGGCCGCACCAGTAGCAGCAGGCCCGGCACTTGTCGGGAGAGGTCCGCACTCACCGCTGCCCTCAGATTGGTTGCACTCCGCTCATTTATGCCCAGTCCGGCATCTGGAGCAATCCAGCACCCTGTCAGGCTTCCAGAATGGCAGGAATCGTGGAGAAGTGCACGGATTTGCATCCTGGGCCCGGAGCACATCGCTTATGCGAACACCATCTTGGGCTGCTAGCCACGCCCCCCCTTTAAGTCCAATTTTAAGAACAAATCTTGTGTCTGACATATGTCCCTTAACAGATAGACTCCTTCCATTTTTAAGCAAATCCATTACTTATTCCAGTTCACATTCCTAAACTAAAATGTATCACCCAACGTCTGCCATTTCTCTTAACTTAAGAACTGATGACAAAATCTGGTGTTATTGCCAGCAGTTCTTATATTGCACCTTTTCCTATCATTTTCGTTATTTGCAACTTTGGCAACTTTCCCTGGAATGGGCGAAAAAATACGCTGCCATATATCACCTCTTTCACTGGACAGTCAGAAACCTCTCTACCTGATAGCTTTGGAGTCATTGCAAAATCTGTTAGTCTGCTTTTCCAACTCTTTTCCCAAAATCACTTGATTTCTCAATCTGCCTCTTTCGAGATCAAAACAGGCTCGGAAAAATCCTGTGGCCTGACCTTGATAACAGAGTGACTATTGGAATCTATGGCCTGCTGCGCGTTCTCTCCTTCTGGTTTGCCAAAATGACAGTATCCAAACACACTTCTCACTGAAGTTTGTGCTTCCGCAAGGAAAAACAGCAAACATTTATCCTGTGATCTTGGTTCATTCGTTGGCATATTCCCTTGCTTAGGTTTAATCTGCATCCAAACAGCCGTTTTCCTGTCTGCTGGCAAGACAGAGTTTGCATTGCCTAGTAGATAAACTGCCAGCTGAATCTAACCCCTCAGCAAAATATTATCCACCTGAATAGTTTTACTATGGGACTCACTGGCCATCGTAAATGCTCTTGACGAAGGACCTGCAGTGCTTAAGAGTATCCTGGCATTAAGTATTTTTCTTGAATTATTAAATATTTCTTGCTTCTATTTCCACAAGACACCAAGGGGGATATTTACAAGGAAATTTAGCAGCGCTGCGCCATTGCAAGAACGCAGGGATGTGCTGTATTTACAAGAATTCAGCTCCCCCCTGTGTTTTCCCTTGCGCTAAAAAAAGCACCTACACAGACACCATTGCGCCATAGTGCAAGGGTGCCTGCGTTGCAGGGATGATTGTTTATGTGCAGGAAGGGGCACCTTCCTACACATAAAACATCTTCAAAGGCGATTTCACATAAAAAGAGCAAAAACGAGGAGAAATAAAAGTATTTCTCTTCTTTGCGCCAATCTAATGCCTGCTATTCAGTGGTGTTAGTTTACAGTGCTGCCTCAGATTTACAGATCCTTGTAAGCAGCGCCAAAAAGCAATAAGTGTTGAGCTGGAATACCCACAGCCCATGCTGCTATGTAAATATGGAGCAGATCATTGCGCCACTGGAAGGTCGGAAGAAAGGTCGGAAAAAGTGACATTCCAGTGGCGCAATGCCCTTGTAAATATGCCCCCTAATCCAATATTTAATGTATTATGTCACTGTGACAGTATGGTCTGATAACATATGGAAGCTTGGATTCGTAGTCCATCTACAAATCACTTGACGAATGGCAGGGAGCTTCAGTATTCTGAGGAAGAAGAAAAACAAACCTCGAGGAGAAGGACAGACCTGGAGGGAAGTGACGCATTGGGAATGAGCAGGAGAGAAACGAGATGACCCCCAAGACATGAGATGAAGAAACCTCCACTATTGGGAATGGACCTTCTGAGAGCAAATACGAAAGCAAGGAATGTAACCTAACAAGAACCACCACTCAATAGAGTGAGATACAAGTGGAGCTCCTTGTATCAAAGCAAGCAGATCCAGAGGATCTGGGACTGAAACCAATGAGACGGCTGGGCACCATCACACTAAGGTGCAACGAAGAGCCGTGGCTGGGAGAATGCCCAGATGTATAGGGTAATTTTGTTTTTGTGTTCTTTCTCTATCTCCCTTCCCCTGCACTGACCCCTGTCTTTAACCACAGTCAGGTGGAAGTTTGATCAAACGAACACTGACTAATTGAAACACTGCATTTGAGTAAAAATATTGGCATGGTAAGTGACAATGGTTTTGCTAATCCTAAAATGATAATCAAGAATTACTGTGAATTTCTTATTGGTTAGATATATAAGTTAGAATGAAAGGTAAAGAGACAAAGGGAAACTTCTTAATAACCAAAGGACACTTCCCTTTGCAAGGAAGTTGAAAACTCTCCGTAGCAAGAAAGCAATGAGAAGAAGTCCCTGTGGGATAAAACAATACAAAGAATATGTGAAATAAAGCAAAGAATGAAAGACTGGTAGCCAAGAAAGATTCTAGCAAAGCAGCTTGACATAATTGGAAAAAAGCAAAAGATGCTAAAACTAACTCTTGTACCTAATTTTCTTACAAAAAAAGGCCAACTAAAAGAAAGGTGAAGAAAACAATTCGCTTTTTCCTTACAAAAGTAAGCAGAGTCAATCAAACTCAATCAATCAATCAAACGAAAGCATATAAAGTGCACAGATACTTCAAGGAGTGTCCAGGCGCTGCAGATATGTAGACCTCTGATCCTAAATGTATATGTGTGGGGACTCAAACTAAAAGGCTTAATTGAAAAGTCAGGTTTTCAGGAAACGTTTAAAAGAGCTGCATCCTTAATAGCATGCATATGTCGGGGAGAGCATTCCAGCTAGCAGCGACTAGCGCAGAAAAAGAGATCCTCCACATTTCTTTCTCCTTGTCTTAGGCACCACAACCAGCAGTGCAACAGCCGAACGTAGAGCTCTGGAGGGCAGGTAGTGAAAAAGTCTCTTAGATAAATATTTAGGACATAGTCCATAAAGAACTCTGTGGGCAAGCACCAGTCCCTTAAACTTTACTCTCGCCTGAATGGGCAGCCTATGTAACTCCTTAAGATGGACCTGAACAGGAATATTCCTTGGGATGTTAAGCAGGAGCGTAGCTGCAGCATTCTGCACCAACTGGAGTCTATTGAGTGGATACAAAGGGAGGCCCCAGTAGAGTGCATTGGCATAGTCCAGCCGATATGTTTTAAGGGCAAGGACTACCATCTTCTGACACGAGGTCGGAAGAAGAAACAGAAACTTCCTCAGGACTCACAGGAGGTCCTAACTGTGCTCTCCACTCGCAGTTTGAAGGACAAATTACTATCAAACTTCACTCCAAGGTTCTTCAGTACCATAGTCGGGGGAGGATGAAATGGAGCAGAACTTGGCCAAATCTCATCACCCCACAAAGAGAGGGAGATCCAAAGACCAGTACCTCTATCTTGCTTGTGTTGCACTGGAGGTTGCTCTGGCACATCCACTGACACATTGCTGACTGACACGCTTCAGATCTGTGTTATGCACTAGAGATGTTCCCGTCCCAAGTTAGAATAATCTGCGTCTCGTTAGCGTAAGAGATAACCTGCACTCCAAATGATTCCACCAGGTTTGCTAAAGGAGACATACAGACATTGAACAATGTCGGACTCAAGGCAGAGCCCTGGGGAAACCCAAACTCAATGGACTTAGAGTCAGATGCAAATGGTGGCATCCACACCGACGGAGATCTGTTAGATAGAAAAGAACGCAGTCAGGCCCAGGTGGTCCCACTTATCCCGATATCCCATAAACGGTGCATCAGGATAGAATGGGAAACTGTATCAAACACTGCCAAAAGGTCTAAAAGCCTGAAAGTCACTTTCTTCCAGTCGTCCACTGCCATTTTTATCGTATCCGAGACCTTGACCGGAGCAGACTCAGTGCTGGAACTGGGGCGAAAGCCCGATTGGGAGGGATGTACCAACTGGTTGGCGTTGATAGCTAGGAAGCTGGATGTTAATTAATTTCTCAAGGATCTTAGAAAAGGCTGGTATCAAAGAAATCGGCCTGTAATTAGCCAGGACAGATCTATCTGCTGAAGGTTTTTTGAGCAGTGAAATCAACCTGTGGCCTCATTATAGAAGTGTCCTGGGGGCGCAACGGGCATTGGAACCTGCTTTGCGCACCCCCGGGGCACTTTGGTATTACAGAATGGGCTGCAGACACTTGTGCGTCCCCTTCTGTAATACCTAAAGCTCTGGCACACATACAGCACCAGCGTTTCCTCATGAGGGCATTCCTTCATTTGCATGGGGGCGTGGCCCCATGAAAATGAGAGAATCCCTTTGCATCTGCACCTGCGCTGTATTACAGACGCGGGCGCAGAGGCAACGATGCTCTCAGGAGGCACACTATAAGTGCACCCTATGATCGTAGCCCTCTGGTCGGGTGTCATGGACCCCCAGACATCCCCTTGCAGGTGAGTGCAGTCACTCACTGTGAAAACACGGAGTGGCTTCAAAGCAGCCGCTCTGTTTTTCATGTGAATGCTCTGTCCCCAGGGCAGCACGAGTACCCGGTTGCCCTGGGGGCATCGCATTCACCCTAATACGGTGCATTTTCCTTGATTGTGACGGGCGCACTTTTTAAAAGGTGTGCCCCACACAATCAAGGAAAATGCGCTGTATGTGTAATCCAGCCCCTGGCATTCTTCCAGCAGCTAGGTACAATGGCCTGGCACAGTGAGTTATTTAACAGCACATTCAGAATGGGATTTATAGCCTCCACATTAGCACCCAGGACTTGGGGAGGGCACCCAGGACTTGGAGAGGGCAAGGAGGGCAAGAGTAAATAAATATCTACGAAACAATATTTATTACACACACTCGACCATAGTCATTTGAGCCACCGTCCACTAATCACAGAGTTCAGGATGGTGTATGGATTAAATATGTTTGCGTTGAACCGTTCAGTGGTGTGTTTTGAAAAGATGACTTTTCTGAAGCAGTCATCGCTCTATGCAATTAATCTGCTTCCTCATGGACATTCAAATAAGTACCACCCATGTGGTTAAACATATTACAATTATCACTCCTCTTAGCAACTGGAGGGTTCAAACCAAGTACTCACCTCTGAATGCTATTGGAAGATCTGATCCATCAGTGTGCATCTTAGAAAATAAAATCCATGCATATTACTGAGGGCACCCATCTTTGACTGTCACACCAGACAGCCCACATTCTGAGAAGACTGCCGCTCCTTCACCATAGCAAGGTTCTCCTCTTTCTTAAATGCTTTTTAAGTGCCTTTCACCCGCAGTGCACTCATTCTTTACAGGTTTCTGCTCTGGATTAGACTCAGACATCCAAGAATAAAACAACATTCATTTGAATCAGACAGCACATTTGCTGTTCCTTGATTACTTCCTGTTACAAATTACTTTAATACCAGTGTTTACTGAACGCTTGATTTCTGCTTGAATTGTCTTCCGTGTCCTTTTAGCATCTCCTCATTGACACTTACACCCACTTCAAGCTTCTTCTCACCAGACCCCAAATCAATCACATTTAATGTTCTGATGTCCATAAAACTAAAATGTGAGAAACTCCTAGACTCTTAACAGTATTTTTTATAACCAAGCAATTTAGCTCCGCCGTTCTGCGTCATTTTCAAAGCACAGGGAGGCGTCATATTAACAACAATGCAGGGCGTCCCTGTGCTTTAGCCTGTGCTGGCACACAATTGGCTACCATGCGCTGCAGTGTGTGGATGATTGTTTTTGTGCAGGAAGGCATACCTTCCTGCGCAAAAACAATAATTAATGGCATTTTCCCCTTTCTATGTGTGCTGCATATTGCAACACACATAGAAAGAGGAAAAAACGAGGAGAAATAAAGGTATTTCTCCTCATTGCGCCATTTCGACTCCTCCCCTGGAGAATCGTAGGATTGTGACGCATTCCCAGTTTTACAAAATGTTGCAAATCTGGGAATGCATCAAGTTCCATGGATAGTGCGAGGGAACACCCACAGCAACACCCATGGCACGCCCATTTCATGAAGGGTATTGTGTGAAAGGGGCCCATATTTACAAGGCATTACAGGTCACGCAGGGTGACTTTAAGCGGCCTTGTAAATATGGGCAAGCCCATTGGGCTGCCGGTACGTCAAAAAAAGTGATGCACTGGTGGCGCAATGGGCTTGTAAATAAGCCCCTCTGTCTTGACATTAAACCATCTGACTTTCTGGTGTAAGAGGAGCACTAGAGGCTCATTCAGGAGCAACCCTGCTTGAACAAGATGGGTAGCTGTGTCAGCTCAGGCCTTTATTCATGAAGCCACCATTGCAAATTTACATAAATACCTGGGACAGAGAGGCAAGCCTCTCACATTCACGCTGCAGTTTAGAGATGACACTGTTATAGAACCATTTCAAGAAGTACCTTTTTCATGAATAATTCAATCTACAACAGATGCAAAAGGGTTATTGTCCCAGCTTTAATACTTTCCTTAGAAATCTGGATTTTTAGCAAAAAATGTCATTATTCAAGAAATGTCAAGGGACTACACTGTTACTCCTGCGTTAGAAATGCCTTCGATGAAGTCTGTTGACATGAGTGCATCTTGGCTTCCATTTATTTTATGTGCTCTCTTCTAGGACAAATCCACAGTCAACGGAAGAGGCTCACAGCATGTTTATTGAACAATATCCCAAGATATTCATTTACAAGCAGCCTATGTTGGACAAAACTGCTCCAATAAAGCGTAAAAGGTAAATTGACTTTTTCGTGAATTCTGATACTTAAAAGGAATTTTGAATGCTAGAGCAGACTGCTGTTTGCAGATTTGTGGTTGGCACACAGCCGGCTTCCAATTAGCCTCATAAAACCGAGATTAGTTGGTAATGGAAAGGATCATTTTATGCTTGAATAAGAGCATCTGTTGATTTCTGGACAGCACAGTTGACTGTTCTATCAAAATTATGCAATACTCATCTGAATCAAAAAGATGGAATAGCTTCTTCTGATATTGTTATGAAACCTAAAAAGAAAAGCAAATGCATTTCAGAGTTGGCATGCTGAACATTTCATTGCTTTGTGAATTGGTAAACAACAAATATTCATAGAAAAAAGATTACACTTTTTCAGAAATTCTCCCTTAATTATGCGAACTTCTCATATTTGCTACTTCTCAAGAAGCCTTTTCTTGTTTACAGTATCTTTAAAAAAAAGTAAAGCCAATAGATCTGATTTATCGTGCTAATGCATGGAAACAATATTCGTGCATGGTTTATTTGCATGTGTTAGCTCATTAAATCTATCTATCTATCTATCTATCTATCTATCTATCTATCTATCTATCTATCTATCTATCTATCTATCTATCTATCTATCTACCTACCTACCTACATATCTATCTATCTATCTATCTATCTATCTATCTATCTATCTATCCATCCATCATTCATGTTTAATGTTTTATTGCATAAATATAGTGCTATATAACCCCATAGTTAACGGGCAATATAGGAAATATTTCAAAGTTGTTGGTGAAATATAGATGTCATCATAATTACAGCCCCCAGACCACTCTACAAAGCTATAATACTGTCAGTACTTCTAAGATTGGCTGGCATGGAGAACCTAATTATGCAGCAAGGTTATCTCAGTTAAGTGGCAAAAATGTAATTTATGCAGTATATTTTCTGTTAGTATTACTTATATCCATTTCAGATAGATACAGCATTTATGATGAAATCTGCAAATTTTGCAAATTATTTGACAAACGGAGTAAATCCATAATTTTGTGGTTAACTCTGCAGCCAAAGAATCACCTAAATCTACTGAACCTCACCATTGCCCACTGATTTATTCACAAAAGGTAAACAAACCTAAACCTTCTAATTCCAATCAGTGCCATTGTTAACTGCACATATAATACATACATAAATAACAGATTTTGCAAGCCAAGTGCCCCAAAATAAATATGTAATTTAAAAAAATACATAGTGGATACAGTTGTAAATGACCATCTTTTGTGTGGTGTACTCCCACGTTTTTTTGCTTGACTGTCTTTGCTGTCTGTAGAATTCTGTGCACTTTACACTTGCTAACCAGTGGAAAGTGCATGTGCTCCTCGTTCAACATGATGTCATTTGCACACCACTAATAGGCATATTTAACTTACCTATAGGTTTGTAGTACATGGTATAAAGTATACCCAGGGCCTGTAAGTTAAAATTCACCAGCGGACTGCAGGTTCCATTTGCCTTTTACTACGGTGACAGTGTAAACATGATCGCAGGCCTGCAGCCCTTTTGACAGGGCTAAACCTTCCTTTTAAATATTAATAGGTCACCCCTAAGTAGGTCATGCTGCCCACAAGGCAGGATGCATGGTATTTAAAAGTAGGACAAGTAGAAGTTTAATATTAAACATGTACTTGTAGTGAAACGGTCCTAAAAGCTATTTTCACTGTAGGTGGCTTGGCCTTTCCATAGGAAAGCATTGCAATACAATATTACATTTAATATTGTTGTTGCTGGCTAGGAAACAGCTACAAAGTACATTTTTCAACTTTTTGAAATATTTATCATTTATTAGAAGCTCAATTCACTTGCGAACTCAGATTTGTGATAACTATTTTTGAAAATGTACCTTAAAAAAGTTACCTTTTTCCTGTCTAGAGCCTATAGTAGCCTCTTTAGATAAGTTCCAGTCATCACCCAGGACCTGAATATACTCTTTGAGGTGTGAACATGCTCTCAGAGCTGAGAAAAAGGCCTTGGGTGTGGGAGCCATTCTGTTCCTCTGGCAGGATGCCGTTCTGGGCTTTGTCCATCAACTTAAATAATTTCAAGTAGGCCTGCCCTGTCACATGAAGTTAATATCTATGCTTGACCCCTCCTGTGTCCCTCTAGTCCGCCAGGCACCATTCCCATTGAGAGAGGAGCTGCTCTTAGAATCGATTTTAGGTGACCGCAGAGTAGGAGTTGCTCATTTCCCTAGCCACACCTCTAGGGTGGGCACAGGAGCTCTGCACAGAAATGAAAAGTACTACCATCTTGGTTTTAGGTAAAGAGGAGCACTCTGGCACTGTTGGCAGTAGGTCACCCATGAATGCAACAAACATGGGTAGGGCTACCCCTGGGAACTTCCCCTCCAAATGTCATAAGGCTGACCTTCTGTTCAAGCTACATGTACACAACAAGCTACAAAAGGCCTTTTCTGCAGCTGGCCAGCTGATCAGTTCCAATTGGATCTTTCCTGGACTCTGTTGCTAGACTCTGCTGGAGTGAGTCTTGGTCCCCAAGTGCTGTCCCCAAGGTCCTAGACCCTTGGCTGGTGTCAAAGTGTTCTCCTCCTAACGTATCCTGAAATCTGGGACTTAGAAACTTAATGGCTTCAAAGACCCCCAGAGGAACTCGAACAACCTGCCAAGCCGATGTGACGAAGGGGTTTGCTGCAAGTCCAAAGATTCAAGTTTCACCTGCTTAAAGCTCTTCTGCAGCAGCAAAGATGATTCACAGAGAAGATATCTGGTCTCGTAGAGCCCTCTTCAGCTACAGCCTGCAGCCTTGCCCCACTGGAAGAAACTGGGCATTAAAAAAGTGACTAAGACCTAAGATAGAAATCTTCACCGGACGAAGGCTCGAAAAGTAACCAGTCGATGAGGGACCTTCTCTGGGTGAGAAATTCTAATTCATCTGACTCAAAACTTTCCCCCAACAAGTCATCCCTTTACTAAGACCTCTGTTAGAAATGGGGTTTCTGGTTGTCTAAGTATACACCCTGAACAAGCAGGAATCACCACTCTATTCAGGGGAAGCTTGATACACACTAAAAGATAATCTGTGATCACCCTCTGGCAGTTAGGCACAGAGCAGTCAGGCTTATCTAAAGAGGCAACGTGTAAAGTATTTGTCCAACATAATTGAGTAATCAAGACCAAAACAACAAAAATCCAATAAGTAGAACCGGAGTTATGAACTTTTAAAGATTAAATCAAATTATAGTGCTTACAATCATAAACCACTAAACAGGGATATCTGGGCTTGCTAGACCAGGGTAAATACAAAGTTCAGACTGACCGCGAAGGAGGGCAGGCTGGGTACAGGACTGAAGCTGGTCCCGCTGAAAAAGTACCTTGGATGGAGGAAGCATCGAGATCGAAGACTCGATGCGAGGAGCAGAGAAGGAGATGCGTCGTCATCGATCCCGTGGATGTAGGCGATGTGTTGATTCTAATCCACGCAGTCGATGAAGGCTTTGTTGATGAACCCCTTTATGATGCAGGCAATACATTGTCATTGAGCCGTGCAGTCTGTCGTCATTGAGCCGCGCAGTCCACCAAAGCGTTGTTGTTGAGCGGCAGCCGTGTCGGCGTTGAAGGGGGATGTGTCCATTTTGATGGATCAGCACAGCAGAAACCACCTTTCAAGAGCTCAGGACTGGTTTGGCACCACTTGGCAGGGCAGGACTTACAGATGGCAGAGTCAAGGTGCTGTTGCAAGATTGAAAGAAATCTTGATGGCCCTAAGACATCATAACAGGGGACAAGCCAGCAAGTCCTCGGAGTCACTCTGGGTTCAAGTGAGATGGGTCCAGTGCTTGTCCTGAGCAGGACAGAGATCAGCAGGCCACTTCTTCACAGGTCAAGTAGTATACTGTCTTGGGAGGGTCAGAGCCCCAGTACCTATACCCACCTGTGCCTTTGAAGCGGGGGTGACTTCAAAGAAGGATCTTTGAAGTGCACACAGGCCCTTTCTTCCCAGCCATGGCTCCAGACTATTAGTAGAGGTTAATCAGCCCTTTATGTGGGAAACAGGGCACTACCTATTTAGGTGTAAGTGTCAGCTCCCTCCTCTCGTTCTGCCCAGGCAGAGCTATCAGAATGCAGATGAGTCCTCTGTCAAACCTACCCTTCCTGTGTTTGTGGGTGCCTAGATGGAATGCACAAAGTATAGTTTTCACCCACCCCAGATGGGTATTGGCGACAGGCTGCCAGCACACAGAGCAGTAAGAGCAGACAAATTACTACTTTCTAAAAGTGGCATTTCTAAAACAGTAATGTTAAATCCATCTTTACCATTAAAGAGGATTTATCATTGCCATTCAAAAGTTATAAAACATTATGCAACTTCTCCTTTCTGATCATAAATTACAGCTCATAATTATATTAAGGAATTCCCAATGCTAGCCTATGAGAGGAGCAGGCCTCACAGTAATGAAAAACTAATTTAGCTGTACGTCACTACCAGGACATGCAGAACTTAAAAGTACATGTCCTACCTTTTTCTTACACAACACCCTGCATATGGGCTACCTAGGGCCTACTTTAGGGGTGACTTATGTATAATAAAAGGGGAGTTTAAGGCTTGGCAAGTAGCTTTAAATGCCAAGTCGAAGCAGCAGTAAACTGCACATACTGGCTCTGCAATGGCAGGCCTGAGACAGGCTTGAAAGGCTACTTGTGTGGGTGGCACAATCAGTGCTGCAGGCCCACTATTAATATTTAGGTTACATGCCCTTGGTACATGGTATACCACTTTGCAAGAGACTTACGAGTAAATTAAATATTCCAATTGTGTATACACCAATGTTACCATGTTTTAGGGGAGAAACACATGCACTTTAGCGCTGGTCAGCAGTGGTAAAGTGCTCAGAGTCCTAAGACCAACAAAAAGAATCAGCAAAAAGAGGAGGTCAGCAGGCAAAAGGTTTGGGGAAGACCACCTTAAGGATGACATGTCTAACACATGTGCCCCTCAGCAGAAAGTGGGTAGACCTACCCAACTTCTAAGGAGTTCTAAGGTGAAAAAACCTAGCTAGACCATAAGCATTGGCGTGGTCTACACCTGGTCTGGGTTCCATTCTGAAGTCCATACTCTGTAGGGAAATGGACCACGTCAACAGTTTTGGATTCTCACCCCTCATTTGCATGAGCCACCTGAGGGGCCTGTGGTCAGTTGAATCAGGAAATTAATATAAAATAGGTGTGGTCTCAACATTTTCATTGTCTAAACCACAGCAAAAGCTTCCCTTTTTATAGCACTCCACCTCTGTTCCCTGGGGAGTAACCTCCTGGAGTTGAAGGCTACAGGTTGTTCTAGACTCTCTTCATTTAGCTGTGACAAAACAGCCCCATTGGCATGTTCTGAGGCATATATTTGAACAATTAGCCCATGGGAGAAGCCAGGGGCCTTGAGCACAGGGGCTGTGCACATGGCCTGCTTAAGGGGGTCAAATGCTTTTTGGCATGCCTCTGTCCAAATCACATTTCTGGGCTGCTTCTTAGAAGTCAACTCTGTCAAGGGTATAACAATGGTGCCAAATCCCTCGACAAACCTCCTGTAGTACCTAGAGAGGCCCAAGAATGTTCTGACCTCAGTCTGGGTTTTAGGGGGCTACCAGGCCAGGATAATCTCCATCTTGGCCTGGAGGGGCTGCACCTTATCCCTGCCCACCATTTTTCCCAAGTACACCACAGACCCCTGCCCTATCTGATGCTTACTGGCCTTGATAGTCAGGCCTGCCTGTTGCAGAGCCTGAAGCACTTCCTAGAGGAGAAAAAGGTGATCCTTCCAGCTGCTACTGTAGACAGCTATGTCATCCAGGTAGGCAGCTGAGAAGGCCTCCATAACAGCAAGCACCTGGTTCACCAATCTCTGGAGGGTGACAGGGGCATTTTGTAGTCCAATGGGTATCATACAACATTGATAGTGGTCCTCTGGAGTGGAGAAGACTCACCTCTCCTTGGCACCTTCTGTTAGTTAAATCTGCCAGTATCTTGATGTCAGATCAAAGAAATTTAAGTACTGAGCAACCCCTAACTGGTCAATCAGCTCATCAGCCTCGGGGATGGGATGAGTATCTGGCTTAGTGACTGCGTTTAGCCTTTTGTAATCCACACAGAACCTCAGTTCAGGTGTGGTGCCCAGTGGGGCATCTTTTGGTACCAGAACCACAGGACTGAACCAGGGGCTACTGAAGGGTCCTCTCACCTCCAATTACAGCATTTTAGAGACTTCACTCTTAATAGTGGCCTTCAAATTATTAAGCAACCTGTAAGACTTATCCTTGACAGGAAGGTTCTCTCCTGTTTCCACATCATGGGTACACAGGTGGGTAGTCCCAGGGATGAGGGAAAACAGAGAGGAGTACCGTCCCAACACTTGGTGGAAGTCCCTCTGTTATTCAGGAGTCAGTCTGGGGGAAAGGAGTGCTCCCTCCACAGATCCATCTTTCTCCTTGGAGTCTAAGAGGTCAGGGAGAGGTTCACTCTCCTGCGCCTCTTCTCCATCTGTCACCAACAGCATGATTGGCTCAGACCTCTCAAATTGGGGTTTGAGGCAATTGATATCAAGCACCCTGTGGGGTTGCCTAGAGGTCTTGAGGTCTACCAGGTAGGTGGCCTTATCCTTCCTCTCAATCTCCTCATAGGGCCCAGCTCAATAGTCCTGGAGGGCCCTGGGCTCCACAGGTTCCATGACCCACGTTTTCTGCCCAGAAGCCAACTCTACAGTGGTAGAATTTCAGTCATACAACTGTTCATGCCCTCCTGACTGGCTTCTAACTTGTTGGAAGCTTGCTTCCACAACTTAGACATTTGGCTTCCGAAGGCCAGCAAGTAGTTCACTACATCCTGCGGAATTTTCCGGGGTGCTTACTCCCACCCCTCCTTCACCAAACTCAGAGGTGCTCTGACAGGATGTCGATACAGAACCTCAAAGGGGCTGAAGCCCCTCCCTTCTGTGGTACCTCCCTGTAGGGAAACAAGAGGCATGACAAGTGGATATCCCACATATTCCTCAAGGTCTCAGGTAGACCTCTATTCATGAATTACAGGGTCTTGTTGAATCTTTCAACAAGGCCATTTGTCGGTTAGGTAAGGAGGGGAGAACTTGTAGGTTACCCGACACTCCTTCCACATTGACTGCATATAAGACATGAAGTTGGTGCCCCTGTCATACACCACTTCCTTGGGGAACAGGGCCTTTGCCACTCCAGGTGCAGTTGTGGTCCTCAGAGGGATTGCCTCTGGGTACCTAGTGGCATGATCCACCAGGATAAATCTGTTGCCTGAAGCAGTCTGGGGATCCATAGGCCGAACAATGTCAATGCCCACCCACTCAAATGGTGTGCCAATGACAGGCAAGGGATTAAGGGAGGCTTTAAGCCTCGGACCTGTTGTCCCACTGGCCTGGCAGGTAACACAAGTTCTGCAGATCGCATCTGAGGAAGTCTTGATCCTAAGCCAATAAAAGTGGGAACAAGTCTTTCAAAGGTCTTGTCTTGGCCCAGGTGACCTGCCAGGAGAATTTTGTGAGCCACCTCCAATAGGGAGTTGTGGGACCACAAGGCCATTCTTGTCCCATGCATAGGAGCCTTAGGCTCACTGTAAAGGATGTTGTCCTCCCAGTAAATCTGATGACTCCCAGAGGCATCACCTGCTGCATGAGCTTTGGGCTGTTGCCTTAGTCCCGCAAGGGTTGTGTACTCTCTCTGTGCCCTAGAGAACTCCTCCTTAGTGGGTCCTCCTTCCACAAGCCAGCCAGCAAGCTTAGGCAGGACACCAAGGGGAGCAACACCCTCCTCAGTGGGCTCCGGGGTGGCCACCACAGGTGCCCAATCCACCTCACTGGGAAAACATTCAGGGGCTTGTTTCCCATACCCTCTGCCTTTCTTCTTCTTAGCAGCTGGCTGGGTCATTATTCCAGACTTCAGCCCTTTTTGACTCCCATCCTAGGCAGCCATGGACCTTGTTATAGCACAGATCCAGTCAGGTAACTCCAACATCTCCACATGAGCATTGAGTTCCACTTCCTTCCACGTAGTGTGCTCAAGGTCATTACCAAGAAAACAGTCCACAGGCATAACAGGGCTCACAGCAACCTTCAGAAGACCTGAAACCCCTCCCCACTCAAATGCCTTAGTGGCACCCTCAGAGCCTCAACCATGCCCATTGATGGATGGTGACCCATAGCCTATACTTTGTAGTATTTGAGGGCACATGGATCTTAGGAACCAACTCGCTGTCACCCAGGGACATAGGGTAACCCCACTAAACTCCCCCCATTAACTGGATCAAATTCATCCTCTAGCACTACACTAGCCAATCTTTCCTCCAGTCGGAGGGGGTGCTCTTTTTGGACACTTGGCATCCCCCTTGTAGTGTCTATGCTCATAGCACTCAAAGCACTTGATGGGCTTGGGCTGCTGTCTTTTGTCAGAGTAGTTTTTCTTCTGGTGGCCAGATTGGGAATGAGACCCAGACCCTCTTCCCTTACATTTTTGGACACTCTGGTGCTGGCCCAGATGTCTGTCTCCTCAGCAAGCTTCCTGGGGTCAGTAAGCTTGCGATCAACTATGTGTTGGGGCAGCTCTGGAAAACAAGCATCAAGCATGGGCTCTTTTAAAAATAAGATATACAGCCCTATATAATCATCAACCTTGCTGCCCTTCTCATAACCCCTCGGGGCCAGACTAGCATAATCCAAGAAATTCACACATGTCTATGTGGAAACTTTGTAGCTGCCCCTGATTCTGAGCCTATACCTCTCAGGGGTCAGTCTAAACTTACTGACTAAGATGGTCTTCATGGTCTTCATAGCAGTGTAGCATGTCTGCTCCTCCCCCTCCACTCTAAGGAGTGTGTCCCTCCCACCTCTGGGCATATACCTCCATAAACCACCACCCCAGAACTCCTTTTGGATCTTGTGCACTCTTACAGCCATTTCATAGGCTGCAGACCAATCATCTATGTCATCCTCCAGCCCATAATTGGGCACCAAAACCTTAGGTATTCTGGACTCACCAGTGGACACTGTAGGTATGCTGCCACCGTTGCTATTGCTGGACCCCGCTTGTAGGGCTATAATGCTCAGCACTTTGAGTTTGATCTCATGGGTAAGTTTCCTTTCCTCCACCGCTATCCTCCTCTCCTCTTGGGCCTGCTCCAATTTAACAAGCTCCAATTTGAGTTTCTTTCCTCCCTCCTGTTTGCCAGCTCCTCTGGGGATAGGTTCTTTGAGGAGACACTGCTCCCTGCTCTGTGAACCACTACTGCTTCCAGGAAGTTGTTGGGCCCCTCCACAGGCAGTTTCAGAGCCACATCAGACCCAGGATCAGGTCATCTTCCTCCTCAAGAATTTCCTGATCCTGCTCTGGATTGTCATCCCCTACAACCTGGATCTTTACCCAGGCTTTCTGCATCTCCATCTTCCGAGTGAAGCCTCTTGTAGAAACTTGAAAATCCTTGCAAAAATCTCTTAGCTGGGGCACAGTGTAAAACTCTAACCTGCCCAGCTCAAAATCAATTACTGCTGGTGCAGGTGCTGCTTCTTCAGAGTAAAACATAGTTTTATCTGAAAAAAAATCGAAAAGCCAATCAAGGAGAATCGAAAAAAAGGTTTGAAATGTTCTTAGTATAGAGTTGTAGTGAACACTGCGTTACTATATGGTATTGCAGAAACACAAGTCTGATCCTAACCATTGATCACCAATGTTAGAAATTGAGTTTCTGGTTGTCAGAGTATGCACCCTGTACAAGCAGGAACCACCACTCTAGTCAGGGTAAGCTAGATACACACTAATAGGAAACCTGTGCTCACCCTCTTGTAGCTTGGCACAGAACAGTTAGGCTTATCTAAAGGTGTAATGTGTGAAGTATTTGTGCAACACAAAATACAGTAAAACAATGAAAACAGTACAAAAATACTCCACGCAGGGTTGAAAATAGGCAATAATGTTATGAGTAAATCAAGACCAAGATGTCAAAAAATCCAATAAGTAGAACCGGAGTTATGATTTTTTAAAAACATAAATCAAATTATAGTGCTTAGAGTCATAAAGTGCCAACCGGGGAGTTGTGCTAGACCAGGGTAAATCCAAAGTTTAGGCCGACCGCGATGAAGGGCAGGCCGGCTACAGAACTCACGCAGGTCCCCTTGAAAAAGTACCTTCGACGAAGGAATTGTCGATGTTGAAGACTCGATGCGAGGAGTAGAGGAGGCAATGAGCTGTTGTCGATCCCATGGATGCAGGCGATGCATGGGTTCAGATCCACGCAGTCAATAAAGGCTTCGTCAACAAACCCCTTTATGATGCAGACTATGCATCATGGTCAATCTGTGCAGTCCGTCATCGTTGAGCCATGCAGTTCGCAAATGCGATGCTGTCACGTGGCAGCCACGTTGGTGCCGGCGTTGAAGGGTGATGCATCGGTTCCAAGCAGTGCAAATTCGCAGCTGTGTTAGTTTTGAAGGATAATAACAGCAGAAACCATATTTCAATGGCCCATAAGTGGATTGGCACCACTTGGCAGGGCAGGACTCACAGATGGCAAAGTCCAGGTGCTGGGGCAGGATTGAAAGAAGTATTTGGTGGCCCTAGACTTCAGAACAGGGGGCAAGCCAGCAAGCCCTTGGAGTCACTCTGGGTTCAAGTTAGATGGGTCCTGTCCTTGATCTCAGCAAGTCAGAGATCAGCATAGCAAAGGAGAAAAGCAGTTCTTCCAGAGCAGCAGTCAAGTAGAGAGGCAATCCTTGTAGCACAGCAGTCTTTACTTTTGGCAGAGTTCTTCACAGGTCCAGTAGTGTACTGTCTTGGTAGGGTCAGATCCCCAGTACTTGTACCCAGTTGTGCCTTTGAAGTCAGGCCCTTTCTTCCCAGCCCTGGCTCCAGACTATCAGTAGTGGGTAATCAGCCCTTTGAGTGGGAAACAGGACACTGCTATTCAGGTGTAAGTGTCAGCCCCCCTCCCCTTCCTGCCCAGGAAGAGTTTTCAGGATGCAGATGAATGCAGATGAGTCCTCTGTCACTCCTACCCTTCCTGTGTTTTTGGCTGTCTAGAGGGAATGCACAAAGTGTAGCTGTCACCTACCCCAGACAGGTATTGGACAGAGGCTGCAGGCACACAGAGCAGCAAGAACAGAGAAAGCCCCACTTTCCAAAAATAGCATTTTTAAAATAGGAATGTTAACCCAAGGTTACCATTAAAGATGATTTATCATCACATTCCAAAGATATAAAACATGATGAAACTACTCCTTTCCGATTAGGAATCACAGCTTAAATGTGTATTAATGAATTCCCAATGCTAGCCCAGAAGAATAGGCCTCACAGTAGTGAAAAATGAATTTAGCTGTTTGTCACTACCAGGACATGCAAAACTTAACACGTCCTACCTTTCACTTACATAGTACCCTGCCCAATGGCTATCTAGGGCATACATTAAGGGTGATGTATGTGTAATAAAAGTGGAGTTTAAGGCTTGGCAAGTAGTTTTAAATGCTATGTCGGTGTGGCAGTAAACTGCGCACACAGGCCTTGCAATGGCAGGCCTGAGACAGGCTTGAAAGGCTACTAGTGTGGGTGGCACAATCAGTGCTGCAGAGCCACTACTAGTATTTAGGTTACAGGCCCTGGGTATATACAAGTAAACTAAATATGCCAGTTGTGTATACACCAATGTTACCATATTTTAGGAGAGAAGTGCATGCGCTTTAGCACTGGTCAGTGGTGGTAAAGTGCTCAGAGTCCTAAGGCCAAAAAAAGGATCAGCAAAAAGAGGAGGTAAGCAGGCATAAAGTTTGGGGGAAAACCACCCTAAGGATGACAGGTCTAACAACCTCATCCAGAGGCTAACCGATAATGTAGATCCCTCTTAAGCCACAGCCTGCTGCCTTGCTACGCTAAGGCTTTTTAGCTTGCATTTCAGAGACTAAGTCCGAAATTATAATTTCTGACCGGGTTGAGCCTGGCTTATGTATGCTTCACAAAAGTTGTGGTTATTATTTGTGGAGGGCTCACCCTACGTCAACCAATGCAATTTTGTTTTCTACTTTCATCTCGGTGTTCTACTGACATTTACATAAAACTCAGCCTTCGTCTTTTTTGGTTTATGATGTTACCAGAACCCTTCAAAAGCAATATGGGACCATATTACACCATTACCCTTTATGTATCCTACACATATTACTGAGAAAAGGTCTGCGAGACATCTGCACATCTTCTCTGTTAAGCGAGTTCTAAAAATATTCCTAGTCCTTTGCCCATTTAAAATGCAGGAAAGAAAAATAGAAGAGCACATATCTGGTGCTCATAACCAGCCCCACATAGGTTTGGAAAAAACAGCTACATTAATTTAAAATTCATGCACGTTGTTTTCAGTCCACTGTTACGATGCAAAGATGCGATTATTTTCACCACGATACAATGTGCAAGTGAGATACCTCATTGAGCAGTTTCAGCCTTTTGTTTTAAATAGGCACCATTGGCATTCTGTGATGAATCAACTAAATATAAATTCATGCGTGTGATTCTTAAAGAATTCCAAAGAGTACAACTGCCATTCTCAGTGCCTTGTTCGCAACACTTTATGCTTTGAAAATGACACTTATGGTCGCAAAAGGTGGATGATGTAGGGTTGAAATGTCCAAATCCTGACAAATCTGCATCTAACCGATATTTGACAATAATCTAAATATACAATCGTGGAAAATATTCGTGCATGGTAGTTTTTCTGCCGTTGTAATGTTAGGGGATAGCAACGGGCTATTCCCAGGGATACTGTAGGTGGATGGTCATTTGGAACGTGCTAAAATACGCAATAATGCATAGCAGTGTTTTAAAACCAATGTATGCACTAAACAATAGTGCACATATTGTTAGATGGTTAGTGAAAGTGTACAAATCAAGTAACAAAAATATAAAGCACTATCTTTTTACTGGACTATAGGGAAAACATATCCTTTATGTAGGCAAATATTTTCAATGAAGGGAAATAAAAGAAAACAACGTGAATGTTTAAATGCAACTTTCCACCTCATTTACTCCTGCAGAATGCCTGCCTGCTGACTACTGGTTAATGCAGCAGCGTTTATGGTAGTCTGAAATGTACGCATATTTCACACATACTGTGGAGCACTTTGTGAATCGTCACAAAGAGTAAAACCAGGGTGTACAGCTCTCTGCATTTTTTTAGGTTCACTGTGAACACAAGGCCTGTCAATGCACTTGTCTGATATTTCAAAACCACTTGCTCTTGTCACGGATCTCAGATCTTTCGATTTGGGGATACTGTCTGTGAATTATACTTTAGTTCAATTGATCAAATGCACTAATGTCTTAGATACAGCAAACAAATGATGGACGGAATGCTGACAATGCAAACATTCTACCCCAGTCAAAAGATCTGGGTTAAATCCATCGTTCTTTTGCCCACTACACCACCCCAGTTTGGACCCAGCCATATGCAAATCAGTCTTGACCCTGTGCCCCATGGGAACAGTCCAGACCGAACTGCCAGGCCAGGTCCTCCCTGGACCGGAAACAAGCATCCTGGGACCGGTTTCAGGGTATGTCACCCTTCTTCAGCCAGGATAGCTTGAATCCAGTGGCACAGTGAGCAAGGGACCCACGTCTGGGCATACCCATCCCACTTAGGGCGAAAAGTGTTACAGCAAACAAATGATGGACGGAATGCTGACAATGCAAACATTCTCCCCCAGTCAAAAGATCTGGGTTAAATCCATCGTTCTTTTGCCCACTACACCACCCCAGTTTGGACCCAGCCATATGCAAATCACTCTTGACCCTGTGCCCCATGGGAACAGTCCAGACCGAACTGCCAGGCCAGGTCCTCCCTGGACCGGAAACAAGCATCCTGGGACCGGTTTCAGGGTATGTCACCCTTCTTCAGCCAGGCTAGCTTGAATCCAGTGGCACAGTGAGCAAGGGACCCACGTCTGGCTGGGTCCAAACTGGAATGGCATGGTGAGCAAAAAAACGATGGATTTAGGCCCAGATCTCTGTACTGGGGTGAATGTACGACATTGTTCTGCATTCTGTCCATCAATTGTTGTTTTTGCATTTGTCACCCCGAGTGGGACGGGTATGCCCAGACGTGGGTCCCGTGCTCTCCATGCCACTGGAGTCAAGCTATCCTGGCTGATGAGGGCTGAAAGCCCGAAACCGGTCCTTTGATGCTTGTTTCCAGTCCAGGGAGGACCTGGCCTGGCAGTTCGGGCTGGACTGTTCCCATTGGGCGCAGGGTCAAGACTGATTTGCATATGGCTGGGTCCAAACTGGAATGGCATGGTGAGCAAAAAAACGATGGATTTAGGCCCAGATCTCTGTACTGGTGTGAATGTATGACATTGTTCTGCATTCTGTCCATCAATTGTTGTTTTTGCATTTGTCACCCCGAGTGGGACGGGTATGCCCAGACGTGGGTCCCGTGCTCTCCATGCCACTGGAGTCAAGCTATCCTGGCTGATGAGGGCTGAAAGCCCGAAACCGGTCCTTGGATGCTTGTTTCCAGTCCAGGGAGGACCTGGCCTGGCAGTTCGGGCTGGACTGCTCCCATTGGGCGCAGGGTCAAGACTGATTTGCATATGGCTGGGTCCAAACTGGAATGGCATGGTGAGCAAAAAAACGATGGATTTAGGCCCAGATCTCTGTACTGGGGTGAATGTACGACATTGTTCTGCATTCTGTCCATCAATTGTTGTTTTTGCTAATGTCTTAGATACGCATGCAGCGTGACAGCTGTACATGGGGGAGCTGCTGGCCCCCAGCGATTCCACAGAAGCCACTTATCACAGGAAAGGCTGTCAAATGAAATTGGCTTTTGGCGTCAATTTATATAGAAGGTCACCACCAGAACCTCCATTCCAATTAGAATCATGAAAAATTGATGAAACATTGAAAGCAAATGAGCATTTTTGGGTGTGTGAACCAGATGGGGTTCTCAAATGTGAGAACCCTAGAGAATTTACATACATTTAAAAGTCATATAGCTAACATGTCAGAAGTAAAATATGAGTCTAACAGTTATAAGTTTTGAGTCCTGACAGTGTTTTGCATTCAGATCGATTGTATTTGCTCCTGAAACATCTTGAAACTTGGGGGCATATTTATCAAGGTTTGGTGCTGCCCTTAAGCAACGGGATGCAAGGGTGATTCAAAACCTAAATGAGATTTATTAATCCACGCAAGGCCCCCTTGCGTGCCCCTGAGTGGCTTGATAAATCTAGAGTAACACAAGGCAGTGCAAATCACCGCCTTGTGTTACTCTGCGGAAGGAGGCATGCCATGGATGGAGCGTGGGTGTTCCCACGCATCCACCCATGAATTCTGACACATTACCAGATTCACCAACATTGGTAGACCTAGGAATGCATCAGAACTGTACGCCTCTCCATCAGAAGCGCAACGAGGAGAAACATCTTTATTTTTCCTCGTTGTTTCCTCTTTCTAAGTGTGCTGAATTCTGCAGGGCACTTAGAAAGAGGAAAATGCCTCTGAGAGAGGAAAGAGACTCTGAGGATTGTTTTTGTGCAAGGAGGTGTTCCTTCCTGCACAAAAACAATCATGCCTGCAACGCAGGCACCCTTGCAACATGACGCAAGGGTGCCTGCATTGGTGCTAGGCAGCCAAAAGTGCCCTGGCACTAGGAAAGGACAGGAATGCGCTGTATAATGGTAAATCTGACACATTCCTGCCCTTTCCCTTTCCCTTTCCCACAGTGCAGCAAAGTGGCTTGCTGCATTGCGTTGCATGAATTTTTCATAAATGTGGCCCTTGGTTTGGTAGAGAGGGTCCGACTTCCCCAGCTACCACAACAGATATTGTGATTTTTTTCCTTTCAATTCTACACTGGATTGAGAATTCTGTGCCAGTCAGTATTTGGCTTCATTATGTCGAGCTCCAGAGCTTTTGTTCAGTCGCCACTAACACATACATTGATGACTTTGCATAGTGGGGCTTTGGGTGAGTCACTTGTCATTGCTTGATTGAAAGTTACTCACATTCTGGATCAACCCTTAAGCAGTATACACAAAGGGCCTCATTATGATGTGACTCGGAAAGCCTCCTAGTGGGTTTCACTTCCCACTGCCGCATTACAATGCAGGCGGTCGAAAGTGAAAACGGCCAGTCATTCCGTCTGGATTCCGATGGGCTCAAGGAGCCCGACGGCCAGTCGGAGGCCTCACCGGAATCCCTTAGGACGGCGTTTCCGCCATCGGGATTTGATGTCGGTTTCCAACAGGCTTTCCATCTCGGGCTTTTCGACATGGAAAGCTTGTTAGAAAGCGACTTTGGGGGCTCCCTGAGGCCTCCGGTTGGAGGTCCTTGTTAATCCCTGCACCGTGTGTCAGGCACCTTGAGACAGGCACCGTGAGGTGCCAGCCACACAGTGCAGGGTTTAACAGAAACTCCCATTTCTCTATGGGAGCTTGTGCTACGGCCGGTTTACGGCAGCAGCACAAGCTCCCATAGACAAATGGGAGTATGCGACTGCACCATGTGCGGTTGCATTTTAATAGCGGTGTCAGGACCGCCGACAGGACGTTAGTCTGTCTTGCGACCGCAACGGTGTTGGGTGTTTGCCCAACATCGTAATAAGGCCCTTAGTGTGGAACAGGGTGAGACACCTTCTGCTATTGATTTTCTGAAGTGTCAGTCAATTAAGTAACACTTCAAATCCCAGCATGTCAATTTTAACACTGTGGTGAGCTGATGAAGAACCTCATGACAAAGAGGCAGTTAAAAGACATGCGCTCTTCCTCAATACTGCGCACCATGTATCGAGCCATGGACTTTCATTGAACAAACTGTGCAGTCTGGGAGTTCTGAGCATTTGCTTCAGTTTGACTAACACATCCGGATTTCAATTTATCAGTGGTGTTTGCCTACTCGGAGCTACCGAGTACCTTTGTATACACAGGCTTCAAGTACAGAATGATTTGTAGGGAGAGTCATGCTGTGCATGGGAGAGACGTTTCTGACATCCTGAAAGAGTGATTATGTCCATACATACCATGGACTAGGTGTTATGAGGTACCGGGGATACCAACATATACAAGTGAAAGTGTTCAGTTGTACAAACACATGAGGTGCCCTGATGTACATTATAGTTTTTTCTCATGTACAGATGGGCTACCCCAATGCACAGATGTGGATAAAGGGGTGCTGTGATGTATAGGATGGGGGTATCCCGATATAAAGCCACTAAATCACCCCTTTGTTATGTTGAGGAGCAGTCGAAGAGTGTGTTTAGGGGTAAGTAGATGTTTTGTCATAATCTTCTACAGTGCCTGAGGTCTATTTTAGCTGGTTCAAAACACTAATGAAGTTTGACGAAAGGTGGAGACATGAGAGCAGAGGACGGGTGAAAAAGCGAATGGAGTTTATGGGAAGAATGCAAAAACAACAGAAGAAGACAGAAATGAATATTACATTTTATCGTGTCATTCATTTTTAGGACACTCAAGAGAGCTACTAGCGATTGGCTGCTGTAGTTGGTTGCTTGTCTAGTGATGAAATGATGAAGAGATGAGGAGGCTGCTGGAGGAAATACGAGACAGGGAAGAAAGAAGCAACACTATTTTATGTGTTACTGGTTGTGTGCATAGTTTGTCCTCTACCCTCAAGCGTTACTAAGTGCTTTTGGGGAGCAGAACATGGAAGCTGTTTATAAAGGTGTGTGCTTCTTCTAACGTAGTAAAGGAAAAAGCCCCTTGTTATGTCAGTAAGACACTACAAAGGAGCCGTCTTGAGGGGGTGATCTGTCCTTTTGTTCCATGGGCTGTTTTTTTTTACATTTGTTTGGCGTTAGGCTGTCAAGAATGGGAGTGTATTCATTTGAACTTTTATTAGATCCGACCCATAGTGTGGATGTTTCGGCATTAGCTTTTAACAACCCTTCCTAAAGAGAGTTTGCCATTGTCATAACATCCGAATTATGGGCCTCATTATGATGTCTGTGGCGGTTCCATCTACAGACAGCCCTTCGGCCCGACTGCCGTATTATGATGCTGGCGGTCGGACCCTTATTAGTCGGGGCGGACGGCAGCATCCGCCAGGATCAGTGATCCGGACGGGGCGGCTGTGGGAATTGTGATCCCGACTGAGGCGATGACAAAGGAAGGCACCGCTGTCTGGATTACGACATTCCTTTCTGACAGCCTACTCATGGAGGCCCAACCACCATGAAAAGGCTGTTGGAAAGGAACTTTGGGGGCCCCAAACAGGGCCCCCGTCCCTTGTGGGCCACTACAAAGTGGCCCTGGGGGCACATGTAGTGCCACACATCCATAGCACACAGTGCATGGATGTGCATAAAGTGCTCCCTAACACTGCGGCTTGTGCAGCAGCCCTTTCCGACTACCAGCATGTCAGTCATATTGTAATTGGGTGGTCGGACCGCCGCCTGCATGTCTTACAGAGGCCTATTTTGTGCACAGTTAGTCCATACAATTGGAAAGGTATCAAAATAAGCATTTCCCTTACTATTTGGAGTTTAGTGTATATGCTAATATCGTCGTCAATGTTCAGGCAACTCTAGAGAAAGTTTATCTACAAATGAAGTAAGGGGGTCTAGACTGGGGCACCCTGTACCCAACATATAAATGACTCAAGGCAATCCCTAATCCAATTATTTTGCTATAAGCTATGTTCAAGTAGCCACAAGATCCATTCCTTATCCTGAAAGGACAGATCCCGTACTTGCAACACTGATGTTTATGTGTTATATACCTCCTTGTAGCCCTGTGGCTTCAGGGAAAGCGCTGATCATGGAATAGCTGATACCAAGTCAAATGAAGAAGATGTAGAGGACATTTTTATATCTCCATATGACTGAAGGTGCTTCCGGGTGTTTGGAAACACCAGGGTCAAGTCTTAGTAAGCAGTGGAACCCCCAAGTATACAGACCTAAATCTGAACAAAAAGTTACACCTGGTACGATTGGACATTCTTGGGTCATGTGCTGTAAGGATCATGGCAATAACCTTTCGTACTTAAAGGTCCGACCACGAAAGCCAGTGCAACATGCCAATCTCCACCATATACAGGCCACAATATGTCCTGTGGTTTGAACATGTCCTGGAAGCTATATTTAAATAAGGTTAAATTGGCTTTCGGGACCTGTTTTCACCTATTAACATTGTGTGTTTATTAAAAGATAGAGAAATTGTGGGGAGCGGCACAACCGCCCTCATTGGAGGCCTGCAAAACAGACCTCGACTGGTGCATGTATAGAGAAAAGACTGTTTACACGGCCCGAGGTTGCCCCAAAAAATGGTCCTGAATCTGGAGCCTGTGGAACTCCTACCGAGGGGATATCTGCAGCCCACCACATAGCATTGACCAGGATGAATCCCCTACCCCATAACCTGTCCTTGTAATGTACTGTCGCAAAGAGATGTTACTCATTGTTTTCGCCAAGTAAGAATGTATTGCATCCTCTGTACTGTATATCTCCTGTCGATGACTGTTAAATAAAAAGAAACATAAAAAAAAAAAAAAAAGGTAGAGAAGACTCAAGAGACATCGCGAGATGGCCACCCTTTACATAATCACTCAGAGACATACATAAAGGAATAGATAAGGGTAGACCCAGCCACCAGTCCAGAAATTAGTATGAAAGTGGGTAAACAAATACATGGCATACTCACTTTAGTAAGGGGTCTCCATTCGGTGGAGAGTATTTCAATGATGAGAAGCCACAGTAACAAATTACAGTAAAAAGTGTATCTGTGTACTCTTTGGTTGCTCCTGTGAGGTGTCTCCTCATAAATTAGCATTAAACTGTAGTACTCAAAAGACACTGAGGTATATCACACACAGACATTAGGAGTTGCAAGTATGGCATCTAGCTTTGTAGGTCAATCAGACAGCCTTGCCTTGACTGGTAAAGAAACTTACTATTAGTTAAAATCACACATATTACAGCAACTGTATTGGATTGGGGCCTACGATGAATCTTTGAGAAATATTCGCCCCAGGAAGTGCCTTAACTTATTCTTAAAGTTGTTTTGTTTTTCTATTGTATTGTACTGTATTGCTGGTGAGGCGTTGAAGCTCTTTACAAGTACTTTGATAGTCCGGATCCTAAGGTTTGTAGTTAATCCAATGGTTTTGTATCATAGGCTCTTCATTGATAGTCATAAACCACTGAATATTTCTTCTGTGGTGCATGGACTCCAGCACACCTATCCATATAAATATATATTATCCATGTAAGAATGCATGGTGCCAGTGTCCATACGCCCATATGATGCTCAGCATCCTTTAGGGACCTATCAGGTGACTTTTTCCTGAATGAAGCTTCTACAATTGAACAAATACTCATTTCTGGTGTGCATTGCATAATCCTTGCTGCAAATTGGGTTGCAATTGCACACCAAAAAGAACAAAATGCAGTCTGGTAGGCCTACACTGTAAGCTTCCAAACATATTGTGTATCTTTGAGATTACGGGAGCTTCCCCCACCCATGATGCACTGTACTGGCAGTTGCCTCACAAAGACAGTTCTTTATTCTTGCTCCGGTGATTAGGAGTACATTTGAGGCTTTACTCCTCTGTTTCTTTACAGAAATTTCAGTCATCTTTCTGATTTTTCACCATTGCTCTATGTTTTTTTGCAGCCGTTTACTGAGTGAAGGGTTTTCACCTCAGTTGGAAATAATTTCCAGTTAGAATGCCTTGTCCTTTTTTTAGAAATGCTTTTCTTGTGGAAGGAAGAAGGCAGACTGAGACCCACACAAGGCCTGTGTGGTATGTCTCCTGTCGTAATACTCTGTTAAGGAGTTTAATATATGTAAAAAAAATGTCAAAGAGGACATTAAAGGACCACCAGGGCATAAGGCTCGGAGGGATGTACCACAATGTAAGAGCAGATGAGGAGATGAAGAAAAAGAAGAGGTTATAGGAATCCTCTTCACATGCACCCTCTGAAACCAAGTCGCTACCTGGCAAGGTCAACCCTAGGGGAAGATCTAGGGACAGAAGACCAGGTGAAAAACATCATTGAATTCATCACTCCAGATGTCATTCAAGATCACTTTTGAGACCTACAACGCCAATGCTGATTGGTTTGACTCCTACTTGCTCGCTGTTTTAGGTGAGTTCGCATCCATCTATCCACCGCTTTCATAAACATCGGGGACATCTCCTCCAAAGATATGACACCATTGACCTCAATGGAATATTGTACGGCATTGACAAGATCACCGACACCATCAACGTCAAATAAGACTCAATGATCGACGTCAATAAAGCCACCAGCACCATTGTTCCCCAAGAAAAACATCATTCAGTGTAGTTGTTGAACAAACAATGTTGAAAATAATCATCTTCTCTAAGTCGAGGAAAGCAAGAATGGATATCTCACCACCACCTTCAATATCCATGATTTTGTCTGACTCTCCAACAGATCCTGCTTACACTACCTGGTCAGATTCCCTCTCCAACGTTGTCTACATCTTCTCTTTCTCCAACATCAAAAAATAAGAATGTTACAAAACAGATCTAAACTGTCTCACGCATTGCCATTGTCACTGCTGATCTTCCTCCTCTTGTTTTAAGGCCCTAGAGACCAATTATTCCATTTGAGGTCCCCACTCTAGAGCCCCTACAACCTTTATAATTGTCTCCTCATACCACTCCTACATCTCCAGTGGGTCAGACAAAGAGACATCCATCACCTTCTTCATATCCTCCATCTTCTTAACGGGATACCTTTTACACTCTTGAAATACTTTAAAGAAACAGCTCTCTGAAGAGATCTAGATCTCCATATTCCGATATGAATGAATCACATTCCATCTATACTCCTGCATCTCTAGCAACTTTGCCTTCTCATGTCTCTCCTGTAGATGACATAACTAAATTTCATGAGGTCTTAGGCAGAAAAGCTTCAAAGCTCAACATTGTTCTTGAAACACTGTATTCAAAAGTTTCTATAATCTTAGAGACATTGCAACAAAGAGCAGCTCCTAAGTCTCTTCTTCCTCTAGTCCCTCACCTCTCTGACATAGCAGAGGAAACATTTCTCATGCCTCCTAGGGTAAAAGCTGCTACTGCACGGTTCATGAAAGAAATAGGAACCAGACTTCATCAGTGAGAGGAAGCATTCCTAGGTACCATAAACCTTTGCGCTGCCAGACACAGAGAGTAATAGGTGGGATGCAACAGGAAGGAAAGTGCAGAATGCCTGTGACACACCTGAAGAATGCCAGTGCCAGTGCTTTTCTTGATAGGTATCAGAGAGAAATAATGCACAGTATGAGATCTTTCATGAATGATCTGTATAACCATTGGCAAAAAGACTGCCTGTAAAAGCTCAACCATACTTCTCTGGTAAGTAATTAGCACAGCTGTAGACTCTGTGAAATTAGCCTCCATTGCCTATTGCCATTGCCTGGCATTGCAATTAGAAGGTCTACTTGGTTTCGACTCACCACCGGGAAGCCTGAGGCTCAACTGAAGATTTTAAACCTTCCTTTCATAGTGTCACCTCTATTTGTCATCATGATGATGACGAAATGGTTAAAATAAAAAATTAAGTTGAGACCCTTAAAGCAATGGGCTTGGAAGACAAGAAAAGATTTTTCAAACAATAGTTTAAGGCAAAAAAATGTATATTCTTTCAACAGCAGGTTCAATCCCCTTGGTGGCCCATTCAGTTGCAACAGCAGTATGGTCATGTGTCACTGACACAATATCGTGGTAAGAAATATAGATGACAGATATATTGTGTTAAAGATGTAATTTATCACAATATTGTTTTCCTATACTTATAATGGTAAGTACAAAAATATCAGAAACAAAATATTGTTAACACTGATATCGTCGAAAAACATACATTAATATATCTACAGTTTAAAGTAATACATATTAAATATTTGTATTATATAACATTAATATAATGTAAATTAAATAAATTCCACTAATACTTAATACTTTATATAAATATATACTTATATAATCACACACATATATATCTGTGTGTGTGTGTGTATACACACACATATATACACACACACACACACATATAGTAACACGATTATTGAAAGATATATTTTATTTTATACTAATTTCATTTTTTTTTATTTACTACCATAAAAGCATATATATGTACGCATACATATATATATATATATATACACACACACAAAAACATGAAAAATAGAAACAATTCAATTAATATATTAATGAAAATAGTGAATAGTAAAATATAAAAAATTAGAAACCCACAACACACATTTACAAATAATATCATAACTATTGAGAAAATAATACAAACTATATAAAATAAACAAATAATATTATAAAGTATATTTAACCACTATTAGGAAAAGTTCTGGAGTCTGGAAATATTAGATATTCTATTCACACTCCAGTTTATGCAACAGAAGGGAAAGTGCAAGATTTCGGATGGGTTAGATTTACTATTCCTACTGCAGTCTGCGCAACAGTAGAGAAAGTTTTGGGCTTCAGAGGGATTAAATTAACTATTCCCACTCCAAACAGCACAACAGTAGGGAAAGTGTTGGACTGCTGGGGTCTTAGATTAAATATTTCTACTCCAAACAATTCAACAGTAAGGAAAGTGTTGGACTTCGGAGGGGTTAGAGTTACTACTCCTACTCTAGTCTATGCAACAGTGGGGAAAGTGTTTAACTTCAAACACATTACATAAATGAACCACCTTATAAATGTAGAAAAAATGAAACTCTAAATATAAATATCATTGATTATTATGAAAAAATATATATATATATATATATATATATTATCTACTGGCGGTCGCCAGTAGATAGTTATAGTTACAACCTATTATCCATAGGAAATCCGCGACATTCTATTTGAAATAACTCTCTTGCCGGTTGACGTATCTTCGCAAAATTTTCAAACTTTATGGCCCGCTCCGGTCCGCTCCTACCCTGAAAGTCTCGGGGGATTCGTCAAGCGGGGGCCGAGAAAAAGGGGGGTCCCAAAACGCGTTTTCCCCATGCAATTTTCCATAGGAAACTTTAGACACGGCTACAGCCTGAACTGCTGAACGGAATTACACCAAATTTGGCAAAGAGGTAGTTCTTGGTTCAGAAAGAACCCTTTTGTTAAATGGTGTAAATCCGTTCAGTAGTTGCTGAGAAAATCAAAAGTAAAAAGATAGT